>CAUYSK010109061.1:0-18270 GCA_963575035.1 Avahi laniger | reverse complement strand
ATTTTTTCTATATATTTTTAGCTGTCCAATTAATTTCTTTCTATTTTTGGTAGAGATGGGGTCTCGCTTTTGCTCAGGCTGGTCTCGAACTCCTGAGCTCAAACAATCCACCCGCCTCGGCCTCCCAGAGTGCTAGGATTATAGGCATGAGCCATTGTGTCTGGCCTGATTGGGTTTTTAAAGTTTCTTAAACCCGTGCTTAATCCCTATTAGCACTTTGGATAAATTCTTAGGTGTTACCGCTTGCATTATTATTCTGTTCCATTAACATGTCTTGTTCAATTATTGTTTTGCCCCTGCGCACATGTGTTTTCCTAACAAATATGCAGAAGATCTGTGTGTACTTTGGACCTTGGCTTTCGTCTTCTCCGTCTCTCAGCATCTCTGCCGGTTTCCCTCCTTGGTCTTCACTCTCCCCGTGCTTAGTTCCGGATATTCTCTCCTGACCCCTGCAGCTCTGTCTCATGGGCTGTTCTGCCCATCCATTGAGCTTGTCATTTTAGTAGTTCATTATTATTTCGTTATGAAGTTCTTACTTGGTATCTGTCTTAGCCTTAGTTCCCTAATGACACGGGTTGAATTGTGTTTTCCCCAAAAGATGTGTGGAGGTCCCAGCCTGCAGTGCCTCGGAATGTGATCCTATTTGGAAATAGGGTCTTTACGGAGGGAATCAAGTTAAGATGAGGTCATTGGGGTAGACCCTAATCCTATATGACTTAGGGTCTTTCCCTGCAAAAAGGGGAAATTTGGGCACCGGCAGGCAGGCATTGAGGGAAAGGACAGAAAACACACAACCTGTGGCTGCCGCCGCTGCCAGAGACAGGGAGGGTCTTCCCTAGAGGCTTTGGAGGGAGCACAGCCGGTCTGACACCTCAATTTTGGACTTCAGCCTCCAGAGCTGTGAGATAATAAATTTCTGTTGTTTTAAGTCCCCCAGCTGTGACACATTACAGCCATCCTAGGAAACAAATCCACCTAGAAGGCAGAACGTGAGGGAAGGGCTAGAACTCCTACTTTATCAGAGAGTGACGTCTAGGGAGTCAGGAGTGCGGGAAAAGCAGCGACACAGGACGCAACAGGACAGGGCTGGGGATAAGTGTGACTGATTGCTTGTTCTCATAGACACGTCTTCTAAGACGCGCTGAAACGACAGATCATCAGCATGCTCTGTTCAGGAGGAGCAACAGGGAATAATTTATTTACCTGTCAGTGTCCAAATGTCACTTATCAGTGGTCCACCCCTTGGAGCATTGATTTCCTCACACTATTGGTTGCACGTACGTGCACTGTGTGAGTCCTGGGGCTTTTTATGCCTCGTCGGGAACAAGGAAGGACTAGGGTAGGAGACAAGTGGTGTCCAGCACGGGCATGACATGAAATGCTGCCGTGTGGCCCCCGTGTGGAGTCAGGTGGCACCCTATAGAACTGGTGGCCACTGTGGCAGCCGAAGCAAAACAAGTGGTTGCCATGGACCGAATGTTTGTGTTCCTCCAAATTTGTATGTTGGAGCCCTTGCCCCCAATGGGAGATAGTTGGATTTAGATGAGAGTGTCAGGGTGGAGCCTCCATGACGGGATTAGTGCCCTTACAGGGCCGGAGCCCTCTGTCTCCGCCATGTGAGGACGACACAGCACAGAGTCACCAGGGAATAGATCAGCCAGACCTTGACTTTAGACATCTCAGCCTCCAGAACTGTGCAGAATACACGTCTATTGTTTAAGTCACCCAGGCTACCGCATTTTGCTATGGTTACCCAAGGCGACTAAGACGTGGCCAAAGGCTCTTAGGACGGGTGAGACCAGGAGAGTCTGCTCAGGTCTTAAGAGGTGTTGGATGCGATTTTCTCCCTCCCTCCCTCCCTCTTATTCTCTTTCTCTTTCTTTCACAGTTTTCAGATCTCTGCCAGAATTACCTGTCTTGTCTTTTATCTCCATAAACAAAGAATAAATTTTAATATCTGGTGTCTGTGGGCTTGTTACTATTTTGTCTTGCTCTCTCACATATTCGTCTTGCCTTGTATGCTTACTGTGTGACAGGCTGGGTATTCGTCACACCGCAGAGATACTGGAGGTGGAGGGGGCGGGAGGTGCTCGCGGGCCGTGCTAGACCCGGGCCTCCTCTCTCCCTGGAAAGGCGGGAGGTGTCAGTGTCAAGAGGGAGCCACCACTGCTGTAGATCTGAACTTGAAGTCACAAGGACTTCTCCCAAACTCGTGTGCTGAGGAGACGCAGATGTTGGCCTCAGCTCCGAGGCCGAAGTCAGCAGATCGGCCCATGAGAACTCCTGGATCTGAGGCAAAGGAAAGGGCCCGCCAGAAAGCAGCGCCTCTTAGCCCGGGCCTGGCAGCAAGGAAGAGGACAGTGTTGGGAATCCCGTCATCTGAAAAGCAGCCGAAAGGGGACGAAACAGCTGCGGGTGGGTGGTGGAGAGAGGTGTCTCGTTCCAGCCCCTCAGTCTGGAAATGCTGGGCAGAACCAACTCAGCAGGCAGAAGAGCAAGGGTTGGAACTGCCAGGGGAAGGGTCCTGGGAGGAGAGAGGAAAAGGGCAGCGTTATAGCTCAGCAGCAGCTGCATGGCACGATGAGCAAAATGGGGGAAGAACAAAATTTTCCAGGTAATCAAGATTGGACCTCCAGCTTGCTTTCAAATCTCAGGCGAATCCGAACTTTGCTGGAGCCAAGCTCAGGGAGCCACCGTCACCACGCGCTCTTCCCGAACCACCAGGCCGCTGCGTCCTGGTCCTGGAATCCTTCCGATGGGGACTCCTGACATTTCCACTGCAGACTGTGCGTAAAGTACAGGTATGAAAGAAGATAAAGCGCTACTGCTTAAATGTAGTTATGTTTGTGGATGGCTGTCAGTTGGTCTGAAACAAATGCGAGGGAATTAGTCTGTTTGTGTAGAACTGCTAATTAATGTAAAAAACATGTGTTTTCTGTGCTGTGCGCCCGCGATGCGATGGCAGTATCAGTGCGAGTTCCAGCGATTAAATTAATAATTGTACTCGAATAATAAGTGTTCTCAATTGACGAAGTGAAAGCATTCAAATTTAGATGAGGGAAAAGGCAAAGGAATCAACTTTTTCTGTTGTTTGTCGGGGAAAATAGTAATTTAAGATTATCATTGATGGATCGGTATATTGTTGAGAGTGAGTCAGACTGAAGCACCGAGCTAAGATACACACGCATCGGGAACTAGTCGAACATTTGAAAGTTTAACATCCTAGAAACACCCACACAAGTAATGTGCCAAACAACACGACGCGCTGCCAAGAGGAAGCGTGGAGTTTTCTCAGTCGCGGCGTTGCAGTGCGGCCCGGGCCCAGCGGGCGTGGACGGCGTCTGCCAGCAGATGCACCGAAGCCACTTTTTACGGAAAGAGTATTGAATGGTCGTTCAGTGGCTTCCAGAATACGTTTCTGTGTCATGGCGCTGCACGAACTACTCTGACGGTGATCTGGCCTCACCGTCCTTGCGTATCTTACTCAAAGTGGGGACCTGGACAGTGCGAATGTTGTAAGTACCCGGGGAAGAAGGAGCCATACGAATGCATGTGATAAACTTATAGCAAATGTAGAGTTTTCTTGGATTTTATCCTGTGGAATAGAATATTTTAGTATGCATTTGCTGAGTGTAAGATGATGGACTGTTTTTTATCCTATGGCCTAATTTTGAACAATAGTAACGAAATAATTTGTTTTTAAAGTTTGCCCTTATGCTAAGGTGCCAGTGTATGTATGTTGTAATTGATTTGATTGTAAATTATGTTTCAAGGCAAATCCTAGTGTAGTAAGTTTTACATTATAGCTAAAAAGGTTTAAGGTGCTAAAACACTTCCTGTTTTTGAGAGATGTGAAATGCAGTACGGCACCATTTTTTTTCCTCTTCATTAAGCCTAAAGATTAACTATTAAAGGGTCCTTCCAACATGAAAGATTCACTTTGGCTTTTACCAGTTCTTATAACCCATGATACAAAGACAGTTTAATGTAAGGTGCCATCGGTTTTTGCTTTTTGTTTGGTCAAGAGTGAGTACAACTTAGGGGACCATTTTATGCAAAAGATGAAATCTCTTGTATAATACCTTGATAACATGTTTTACCAACCTTAAGGGTAAATGCTAAATATAACAGCTAACCCAACAGCAAGTTAGAGTAAAACAGTATGTGAATTAATTTAAAAATTCTGATTGTTAATGCCCTATTTTCAAATTTGGCATCTTTTTTGATGTTTATAAGCAGACTGGCTAATTTGTATTTCTCCAAATAGATTCAGATGAAATAATATGGCCTGAGTCAAATGTTTATATTTTAAAGACAAGTTTATAGTACTTAATGTATATAATATGAATTTGAAGAATGAAAGTAAAAAAAATAAAATGGCCTTCCCCCTCAAAAATAAAAGAAACAAGATGTAGGACGTCTCCCTGCAGATGTGATTTACGTTTGCTCGGCCAGGCACCAGGGGGCCTCAGAGCTCTACGGCTGCCTTAGTCCAGTGTTAGGAAGCAAGATGATTCCAAGGCGAACTTCACTTCCCCACCCAAAGGGCTGGAAGCTTCTGGATTGTTCCTATTTACACCAACCCCCCTGGTCCCCACACAAAGCAAGGGAGGTCTCGGTGCCTAGCGTCGGTGGGTACTGGAACCCCATCCCCTTTTCTTACACTTACGGAAGATTTTCAGCAGAAATAAAAGCAGTCAAAGGCATTAGTATTTTTAAAGTGCTGCAATAAAAACAGCTGCTGAACTAGGATTTTCTATGCAAAGAAAATATCCTTCAAGACTAAAGACAAAATGAAGACATTTTCAGACAGACAAGCTTGGCATGAGAAGCAGCACAATTAAGACCTATTCACAGGTATTCCTCAGGCAAAAGGATGAGCCCTGTTGAAAGGTTAGAGACTCGCGAAGGTGTAAAGAGCAACTAGAATGGCAAATATGCAGGTAAATCTACATGAATATTCATAGCATAGGAAACAATAACATCTTGGGTTAAATATCTGAATAGAATGAAAATCGATGGCAACCTTGGCCTACAATTTGTGAGAGGGTAGATAGATTTAAAATGTTCTAAGATTTTTGCATTGTTCATAAAAGTATCATTTCATACTAGACTTTGATAAGTCCAGAAACATGTTATAATAATCTCTAAGGTAACTACTACAAGAAATAATGAAAGACTGCATAACTTCTAAGCTCATAGAGTAAAACATGGAATAATAAAAAATTATTCTCCAAAAATAGGTAGTAAAAGAGAGATAAAGAAATACAGATCAAGAGTGAGAGTAGAAAGAACTTATTAAACCCAAATATGTCAGTAATTATTAGTTTATTTTAAGCCAAATATATCAACAATTACATTAAATATGAATGGCTAGGGACTTCCACTTCTAACCCACATGGAAGACCAGGGATCAGATACATCTTACCACCAAAGAATGGACAGAATATAGGAAAATTGGTTTTTAAAACTCGACAAAGGGTAATGATCCCTGAGAGATGAGAAACAAATGAGGCAAGGCCTGTCATTGCCCCAGCCTGCTGCCTTCAGAGTTCTTCTGTGGAGCTTGGGATGAGCTGGGGATGAAGCTAGAGTCCGAGGAGGATGAGGTGCTGTCTAGAGTTTGCAGAACAGAGGACCTGAGAGGGGAGAGCTGTCAAACAGCATTGCATGCTACAGAGAAATCTTTTGTGAAAGGAAGAGTTGGTCATTGCAGAAAACTTCGTTGTTGTCTTGTTTTAAGAAAATGCCACATCCCCCTGAACCTTCAGCAAGCACCACCCTGATCAGTCTGCAGCCATCAACATCAAGGCGACACCCTCCACCAGCAAAAAGGTTATGACTGTCCAAAGACTCAGAAGATCATTAGCATTTTCAGTAAAAAGCTATTTTTAATTAAGGTATGTATATTATTATGTATATTGCTGTGAGCTAGGCTGACACCACGACACTCTAGCCCAGACAACAGAGTGAGACTCTGTCTTGAAAAAAAAAAAAATAATAATCTAATTGGTGATTTCTCTTCAGATGTTTGGAATGACTGCTATTTTTCCCATGATGAAGAACTATAATACAAATACTAACAAACTAATTTTTTATCACTGATGTATCACTCTGGGAAATCTCAGCAGCTAAACTTGGAAATATATTACTTGCAAAATGATTGCATAATGTGTTTAGCTCTGGAGTCAGATTGACTGAATTCATATCAGCTACTTAGCACTATGTTGCCTTGGGCAAGTTCTTCACTTTCTATCATCTTCCCTTGCTCCATGAAATGAGAATAATAATGTTCCCACTTCATGAAGTTGCTAATAAGGATTAGAGAAGATAATGCAAATAAAGCAATTAAAACCGTTGCTCACAAAATTTAAACCTTCTTGGTGATGTTGGAAGAATGTCAGTTAATATGTCTTCTTTTCTATATCAATTTAATTTTTCCTGCTCAAAAACCAGTTACTTCAAAATTTAAAAATACTGGTGCTTATTATTTTATTTTTGCAGCTTTAGAACTCCCTCTTACTCCTCTATTACTTAGACTAACTAGCACTATTAAAAAACTATTATAAATTTGATTAATTCACAGGTCATAAACTTAAAAAACCTATGATTTTTGGTGGATGGTGGGAAGCATTAATTTAAAATATAGAGGCATGCAGAATTAATGATGGTTATGTTAATTACAAACTATTCTCTGTTCTTTCAATAAAGCAAGCTCCTTGAGAAAATACAATTAAGAAATGGTTCCACAGGGTGAATTGCATGACAAAAATGCATTCTAAATATATTTCTTTATGAAAATCTAGGCTGGAAGATGGAACAGTGAAAAAGCACTCATAAAGATTCTCAAGATCATTACTTTATTGGTTATTACCATCCTGAGGGACAGTTTCTGGTGTTATGTTATGGAATGGTTTTTAAAATTTTTGTGGATTTTCAAGAAAATGTAGACAAAAATTGCCAAAGAACAGAACTTGTTCACAATAAGATTTTAAAAACAATAATTTGAATTATCCAAATAGTATTACCTGCCTCTAGATTCTATGTCTCTTTTATTTTTATTTGATGTGTTTTAGAGTATAAAGAACATCTGGTAAAAAGGTGGAAGAAATGATTTCTTTCACTTGAACTTATATATATCTATTTAATAAATATTTATTAATCATAACAATGTTCAAAGAATGCAGTCAAGTATTATGGGACAATACCGATAAGGAAGTAACTGGCACCCACAAAAAGAAATATGAGAAATATTCTCATAAACAACTACTGATGTGATTCAAAGGGCAATGGAACCAGAACTTCAGGCAGTTTGTAAGCAAAGTACCAAAGGAGTACAGAAGTACTCAAAGTAAGCTTGAACAATTCTAAACAATTAAAACCTTCATGAACTTAAAACTGTTCAGTTAAGAAATGGTTCAAAGCCAAACGTGTTCAAAGCCATCACATGTAGCAATGTCTTTGTGTGTCAGGGGCTTCTGTGTAAATGGGAGTTCTCCAAATTAACATAATATATGTATTTAATATTTATTGAAGTACAAAAATAGAAACCTGGTACTTCAAATCTTACATATAATTATTAAGTCACAGAGATAGCGACAGCAATTGTTTAAAGCTTATCCTAAAAGAAATATTTTGGGCTGGAGAACACTATCATTGACAATATTTAAAATTGCTAATGCATTGTGATAATAAAAAGTAGACTGATTTTGGTTGCCTTTATTATGGTTTTAAATTTCCTACTTATGGCTCATACTCCGATTGGACCAGCTCCCATCAGCATTGTTATACCCCTGCTAATGTGATTAAAAATATGTTAGCTCTTATATACGAGGCATTCAGGTTCCTTGGAAGGCAGAGGAGGAATTTATGTACTTGGTTTCCAACACAGGGAGGCACTCAGTTGTAGAGGACTTTGAAGTGTCCTACATCTCACCATTAACTACTTTAAAATCACAAAGAATTTCAGGAAATTTAAATGTACAGTGCAAAAGAATACATGAATAAATTTTTCCTTATTATCATACAGGTGACATAAACATTCATGTTAGTTTATTTAACTGTAAAATTGAAGTGGATACTCAGCTCTGCTAACAAAGAATGCTGATTTCCTCACTGTAGATACTGAAGAGGCAATCTGCATAGACACACTTGGAATATTCATTGTGTTGGTTATATAGCATGTAGAGTAAGATCAAAATGTTCAGTGGATAATAGTCAAAAGAATAAAACATCTCAGCATGAAAAATTATGCTATGCCTAATACCAGGATACAACAGGATCTGGTTCTAATTAGTTAACATTTCATCCAAATCACCCTTAATCATGATGATTTTCTGTTCCTTCAGGACTACTCTTCATTTTAATGTGACATTTTATTAATATTGGCTTTAATTTATTACTATTTGTTTAAAGTAATGATGATTAGTATTTACTTTCTTATCTAATTTAACTATATTTACTGAAGAACTTTTAGTGCTTAGCAAAGTGGAGCAAAAGGAAATGCAAAAATCCAAACAAAACAAAAAAATACCTCCATCATTCAAAAGCTGATTATTGTAGCTTGTATAAGTTAGTCAACTGCAATTGATTTAAGTCTTGCCACCAAAATTTTATTATTTAATTATATATTTTTTCCTCAGAAATGACTATTTTAAATATAAAGTTCACATTTATTTGGATGACATCATCAAGAAAGCAAGCTTCTCAGAAGTTTCTTACTCAATAAATATTTGAAAGTCTTTGCTGATATATCCAAAATTGCTCTTTACTATTCTGTATATTTATCTTTCCTGATATTCTATAAAACCCATGGGGACGGGTGCTGCCCATGTCTGTCTTGACAAGCACTTTAATCCATAATTTATTCAATAAATATTTGTGTAATGAAATTGATAAGCCATTCTGATTTATGCGGGCAGCTGTCCTGGCAACAGTAGTAAACTGGTACTATGAAAATTATTTCACAGGAGCTAACACTATAAATAATATTGATAGAAAATAATTTAAGCACTCGTTTGTGCTAGACCTACATGTTTTACATTGTTGACTCAGTTAATCTTCATCAGAATCTTAGGAACTCCATTCTAAGGTTTATCTCATTTTATATAAGAGAAAATGGAGACATATAGAGGGCAAGAGAATTGGCTATAAATAAAATTTTTGCTCTAGGTCTCTTTCCTGATGCAGAGGAGATAGTTTAGAGGCTAAACAATACTTTTCATGCCTCACTTGGCTACAGGAAACACAAGTTGAGGTCCAGATTCTACCCAGAGTAAAGCCCTGGTAAATTTCCCAGTATATGGACTGGAAACTTACATTGCTGCATGAAAGGGTAAGCTAGAGGCAAACATTCCCTTGCCAGATGACACTCCAGATTTGAATATCCCAGTGACCTTGTAAC
Organism: Avahi laniger; assembly: GCA_963575035.1. Classification (NCBI taxonomy): domain Eukaryota; kingdom Metazoa; phylum Chordata; class Mammalia; order Primates; family Indriidae; genus Avahi; species Avahi laniger. The sequence goes on along the minus strand of CAUYSK010109061.1, from coordinate 8,867 downwards.
TCTCAAGGCTAATTTTAGACAAAAATGATGCCAGATTTATAGTTTCTTTAGACATCTGGCAGAAATAAATATAAATCCTCTCAGGAAGAAGAGAACATCATTCTGGGCCTCTATTGTTTTTTAAAATAATGGTTTTTTGATCCAAAGTCTTGAACACAATCAACAATAATCCAGGCATATGATAATATATAATGACATGAAGGAGAGCCAGAGTAAATAACAGAAGAAAGATTATATTTCAGATAATGAAACTACCACATACAGACTAAAAATTTCATGGATATAAAAAACCTTTCTATTTTAGCAAGGAAATGGAAAGTCTAAAGTATTTTTGGATTGGAAAAAGACCTGACTAGAAATAATAGAAGTTCAAATCACAAAAAGAAACATTATGCATTATATTAATAGTTTAAGAAAATATTACAAACAATTAAAAAGAAGTCAAATGAACTGGAATATATATCAGAAGAAAGTATTCAAATTAACAAAGGGAAATCGAGGGAGTAAAAGACAGAAAGCAAGAAAAATTTATAGAGAACACAATGAGTATTTCTAATATGTGTTTAATTGTATCCCAGTGGAGAAGAGAGAGAAATTGTGGCAGAACAAGACTTGAAGTGATAGTAAGAGAATTACCCAAAGCTAATGAAATATACCAAACTGTAGCTAATAATCTAACAAGTCCTAAGAGTATAAAGATGAGGAAATCTATGCATAAATATAGTAACTCTGCAGGAGACTAAAGACAAAAAGAAAAATCTCAAAAGCAGCCAAAGGAAATGCAGACATTAATTTCTGGAAAGCACAATTATCTCAATATGGTATGATATGATATCTCAATAGCATTCTTAATAGTCCCAGAGAAAATGAATATATTCCTAGATTTCTAGTCTCTATGAAATATTTTCAATGATAAGATCAGATATGTATAATTTCAAACAATCAAAAACAGAGAATTCACAACCAGGAATACTACACTAAAGAAAATAAGAAAAGATGCTTTTATCAGGAAAAAGGAAAATTGAGGTGTAAGACCAAAATTAAGTGAAGAAATGAAGGAAAGAATAAAAAGAAAAAGAAAAAAGAGGTAAATATAAATGAATATTGACTATGTATCTTGTTAAGATATCTGATAAAAATACTACATAAAAAGGGGGAAGACTGAAAGGAGTTAAAATATTCAAAGTTTCTTGCATCAGCAAAAGTACCAATTAATATTATAATTTTATAAGTCAAGGAGGTATGTCTTAATTCCTAGGTTAACCACTAATATATCAGGGAATATTTGCAAATGTATTTCTCTTTTGCAAAGAAAAAAAAATAACAGATTAAACATGAAAGATAAATATCAAAAAAAGACAAAAAAATCCCCAAGAAGGCAATGGAAGAATAAGACAAACCCACGTAGACTATGTAAACAAAGGAAAAGCACATAGTGAAATGGCAGATGTGTATCTCATAAAAAAATGAACACTTGTATTAAATATTTATGAATTGAATTATTTACTTAAAGATATAGATTGTTAGGCTGCATAAAAATAAGTTTTAGAAGAGACATGTCAAAGACATGAATTTATGAAAGATGTATAGTAGAAGGATAAATAAAAGTATACCATTCAATCTGAACTTAAAAGAAGAGAGTGTTGCTATAGTCCTATCAGACAAAATAAATTTGAAGGCAAAAACACAGTATTAATAGTTGTAAAAGGGTCACCTCATGTGGATGAAATGTTTTTATCTAGCAGGAAGATGTAAGAGTACTAAGTTTTTATGCAATTAATATGGCGGTCTCAAAATGTATAAAGCAAAAATTGGCAAAATTGCTAAAATTGTAAGAAAAAACAAGACAAATCCACAATATTTGAGAGACATTTGATAGAACAAACTGATCATAATCAGTAACAATATGATAAACAACACAAGAAAAAATTTTGACCAAATGATCATATATTGACCACCAAAGGCAAAAACTACAGATAATATACTTTTTTTTTCAAACAGACAAAAAATATTAAAAATACTGATTTCCAGTGTTCAATAGCCATACACGGTTAGTGGCTACCATACTATAGTGCAGGTCCACACAATTAATGTACAGCTCTTCATATCCAAAAAGAAAAAAAAAGGTGTTATATTATCTTAACTTCTCTATTTTATTATAATTTATTGAAGAATATAGAGACGTGCATCCTTCGTAACTAAAGGTAGAGATAATAATTATGTTTGGGGTACTTTTTAAAACTATGATTCCATGCTCCAATGCTTTTATGTGTTTCTGCACCCCAATGTCATAATTTGTATATTTAATAAAGCATTTTGAATATCTAAAAATTTTCTGTACCTCTTAAGTAAAAGATACAATAGCTCTGTTTGTTTTTTTCAGCTCTCTTAGAATTCCAAATCCCTTAGAATCTCACTATATGTAAGTGTAATGTAGAAGTGGCCAAAGACTTGAGAATAATTTTCGCATAGATTTTTGGCACTCCTTTACTGCTCCTATCTTACTGGCATCATGTCTGGAAATCCCAGTTGCCTTGGAAGACTCAAACTTGATTCATTCTTTATTCTACTCAGGACTGTTGATATCATTCCTTCTGCTATGATTTGGAAATTGCTGTAAGAAAGTCTTTGTAAATATGGAGCTCATCTTATGCGTTCTTCTCTCAAGTATTATATAGGCTTTGTTGGCTGCTGTTCAAAGACTGCTAACATTGGTTTTAAACTTTGTTCAGCTTAAATAGTTTCTCGCAGTGGGAAAATAAAACCTATACTAGCTACTCTGTCATGGTCAGATCCAAACATCATTGCCATGCATTTTAATAAATCTAAGTTTTTTTCTTAATTTTTAAATTTCTCTCACTAGATTAATCAGAAGCAGAAGAGAAAGGACTCTAATAAGCTCAATTAGGAATGAAAAAGGGGAACTTACAACTGATACCATGGAAATACAAAATATCATTTCTGAATACTATAAAAATTTCTATGCACATATATTTGAAATTGTGGAAGAAATGGACAAATTCTTAGGAACACACAGCCTCCATAGGCTCAATCAAGAAGAAATAACATTCCTGAACAGACCAATATCAAGTACTGAAATTGAAGAAGCAGCAAAAAATCTTCCAACAAAAAAAGTCCTGGACCAGATGGTTTCACACCCAAATTTTACCAGACGTATAAAGAAGAACTGGTACCTATGCTGTAGAAATTATTTGTTTTATAACATCAAGAAGGAAGGAATCCTCCCCAACACATTTTACAAAGCCAACATCCTTCTAATTTCTGTCGCTATGGTTTTGGCTACTGTACGCAGCTCATGTTGGTGGAATCATGCACTATTTATCCTTTCGTGTCTGGCTTATTTCACCCTGCATAGTGTCCTCAAGGTTCTTCCATGTTGTAGCGTGTGTCAGAATGCCTTTCCTTTTAAAGGCTGACATTCCATTATGTGTATATTTACCATATTTTGTTTATCCATTCTCCAATGGACACGCGGGTTCTTTCTACCTTTTGGCTATTGTGAATAGTGGTGCTATGAACGTGAGTGTGCAAATATCTGTTCAAGTCCCTGCTTTGCAACCTTTTGAGTGTATACCCAGAAGTAGAATTTCTGGATCACCTGAGCATTTAAAGCATAGAAGTTCATGCCTAAGTTTGCATTTCAGAAAGCCCATTTATGGGCCACCTTGGAGGGTGGGCTGGAGAGGTGATGCTTGGAGGTAGGGCCCCCAGGGTGGGAGCTGGACAAAGGCCCTGGTAAGAGACAATGAGGCCGGGACTGGGCCGGGGGGAGAGGTGGGGCGGTGACACAGGATTGAGGGTCTTTTTCCGAGCCAGCCTTGCTAACTCATTGGCTCTGGGCAGCAACGAGGGAGAGGGTGGAAATGACCCTGCTGCAGCTGGGCGGGCTGAGAGGCTGATAATGACACCATTATCCCACATGCAGGGGCCAGGGCTTCCCTCGCGGGCAGGAGGAAAGGGGGGGAGATAATGAGTTTAATTTGGCTGATTTAATCATTTCTTCCTTCATGAATTCAACAAACATTTCTGGAGGGTCCATTACGTGCCCAGCATACACAGCAGATGGGGAGAGGTTGCTGCCCTCCGGGCTCGGGCCCCATGTAAACACACGCTTAGGTGCCCTGGGATGCTTCTGAGTGTCGGGAGGAGGCTCTGCGCTCTGTGGTACCGGGCGGAGCTGCACGTGCCAGGGAAGGGACAGACATGTTTCCCAGGAATGACAGGGAAGAATAGGGGTCTGCTGGGCTGGCAGAAATGGGACGTTGAGGTCTGGGATGGCCATCCTATTCCCAAAAGGCCAAGGACCAGCATGATAGTGACAGAGCCTACGTGAGGAAGGAGAGGGGAGAAAGAGGGTGAGGAGGAAGACATGGTGGAGATCCTGGGGCCTTGTAGCTGGGCTGAGGTTTGCGCCTGACTGAGGTGATAGGGAGCCATGGATGGTTCAAGAGAGAATGTTGTCGTCACTTTGAGTGGATTCCTGTGTGGGGGTCTGGTTGGGGAGATGAGAGGGGTGGGCCCGGGCCACAGCAGAAGTGGACAGGAGGGGCTTTCTGGTCTCAGTGCACAGATCAAGGTAGGTTAAGAGACCATCACCTCCTGCCACCTCCCTTTTGCAGGCTTGCCGAAGGCACGGCCCTGCGAGAAGAGGAGGCTCCGTCAGGAAGCTCCAGCCTGCCCTCAGTGGCTGGGCCAGAGCAATGGCCATGGCAGAAAGCCCTGTGGGGTCCCTCCAAGTTGAGCCACAGCTATGATTTCAGGCCCTTGGGCAGGGGCGGCAGAGCAAAGCCCAGAGATGGGGGTTGAAGAGGGGGAGCTGGGGTGGTGACAGAAAGCTGATTAATTAGGGCCCATTGACCTGGAGGTCAAGGCTCCCAGTGGGCGGGGCCCGCAGTCCCCATGCGCGGGGCTGTGCACCTGCTGCGGGGCAGGCCCGATCGGGCAGCGCGAGGTGAGTGGGTCCGCTCTGGGCGGTCTAGGATTAGTGCCGACTCAGAGAGGGTCAGGTGCACAGGGGCTTTGTTCAGACCTGTTTGCCTTTTGTCCCCCGCCTGCAAAACGCCCAGGCTGCATGATGTCATTTCAGATGCATTAAGCTGGAACAGCTCAAAATTGAATAATTAATTACTCTCAGCTTCAATCGCAGTGACTAATTGATCAGGGGCTGCCAGCAGACACCTGGACGGGATTAGCTGCACACAATGAGGGCTGTGGGCAGGTGGCATGGCCCCTCTGGACCCCAGTGCCCGTGTGTGACTTAATTAAGTCTGACTTGATTTCTCTATTCTCGCTGCAGATCTCAGCAGGCCCCATCCAGGAACCACAGCTGCGTGCAGCCAGGCACCGGCGTGGGCACGTACACACAGGCTGGGGTCTAGAGAGGTGCCAGCTTCTGACCCCCGGCGCATTCTGCTCTGTGCCTGGACCCAACTCCAGGCTCCACTCGCCATTAGTTCTGTGGTCTTGGGCCAGAGTTTAATGTCCTGCAGCTTCAGTCTCCTCGTCGGTCAGATTGGGATTGTCATTCGTGTGCCCAGCACTGTGCTCAGCCGTGAGTGTCAGCTACTTTTGTCACTGGGATTGTTTTTCACCTCTTGGGAGGTTGTTCTTGTTTTCACCTCCCTTGCTGTGCTCTGGCCAGAGCAGCCGGCATTCCCAGACCTGTCCACCAGCCCTGGAGCTCCTTATGTACTCTCTGGAGCCACCTTCCCATGTATATCGCGGCGTCTGACCATCTGGGGGCCTGGCTGACAGTCCTGCTCTCTCAACAGGCACAGCCATCATGCTGAGGGATTCACAACCATGCACATCTAGCTCCTGCAAAGGGCTGGCATATACAGTTGGGCAGGTTGTGCACTGCACAATTCAAACATTTTGTGTGATACACAACTGAACGATGGGGCACACCAGCCTGTGTTCACACTGCAGAGTCTCTTTCTCTCTGTCCTTCTCTTCATCCGTTTCCTGGTCTTGTAGAGTTCGGTAACTTCTGTCTCCACGCCTCCTCAGCCCCACTCTCATACCAGAGGGCAAACTGCCATGCAGAAATCACAAGCCCCAACCCCACCCTATGTCCCACCAGCTCCCAGCATGCCTGCTGGTCGGCGTGGAGAGCGCTTGTCTGTTTCTGCTCTCCCCGTTCCCTGCCCTTCTGGCAACTCCTCTCCCGTGGCGAACACACCTGAGACCCTTCCTTCCTGGGATGCAGGACCCGGCCATGATGCAGGCTGCCCTTCTCAGCCTTGCCTTTCAAGTGGGGTCTGCAATGCCTCAAGTCTGCTTCACACCAGATGCACTTCACCGCTGCCTTTGGCTGCTCTGGTCCACCGAATGACATTCTCATGCCCTGTGGTCAATCCGGGTGTTACCCTTAGTCCCCGTAGCATGTGGCGCGTCTGCAGCCTTGGACACTGCAGCCCCTCGAAGTTCCCTGCTCCCGCCCTGCCCGAGAGCCTCCTTGCCCTGCTTCCGCCCTGCCTCCCGGCCTCCATCTCTGCCGTCTCCTCAACCCCAGTGGCTGCCTGGGCTTCTTCCCTGGGCCTCCTGCTCTTGCCAGCTGACTGGCCAGCACAGGTGACCACAATGAGCCGATTTTGTCTCCCGCCTGTTCTTTTTTTTTCCTCTGAACAATGGGACCAGGGTGCCCAGTCCATGGGAGTACAGGCTTTGCCAAGTGCCAGTACCAGGGTTCACATGGAACTTAAGTCTTTTCGCGGCCACCTGGGCTTGAGATGCCTGTGTCCTGGCGCCACACGGGCAGCCCAGGTTCCAGTCCCCTGTCTAGTCTTGGCGACCTGCGCAGCCTCCTTTCCCTCACCCCCAGCACGGCCCAGGAGCGTGTTGGTGCAACTTCCCTTGCTTTTTTGGCAAAATTCAGAGGTGGCTGAATGTGAATTTCTTAAGACGGAGGGAGGAGGAGACCGAAGAAAGTGAGCCTTCCTGCCGCACCGTGCCTTCGTCGTGATCCAGTGTCCCTTTGGACCGTGGGATAAGAACTAACAGGAAGGGACAAGCATCCTCTTATCCCTAGACAATGGGGTCTATTATCCCTCTCTGGGGTATTTTCAGAGGCATCTGGCCCTGCCGTCCACCCACTTCCAGAAAGAAGGGAAGAGCTCAGCCAATCCAAACAGAAGCTGTCAGCGGACAACGTTCTCCCGGGTGCCCGCCAGCTGCATGCGGGGCCGGCGAGCTCTGAGCCTGCGTCCAGCATGTCGGGGGGGCCGGGGGCCTTCCACGCGTCCAGGCGTGGGCCACACGTGGGGCGAGGATTCTCAACCTGGACACGTGGTCGTGGTGGTCATGGGCACAAGGCCAGAACCCTTGGGGTAGACGGGGCACATTTTCTCGGAGCCATGATTTTATCCAAAGATAAGTAATTTGTTGTTAATCTTTATTTTTAGGTGACAGAAGTAACAGATTCAAATATGGAAGAATGTTCACTCCCCCCAAAATAATCACTGTTAACTGGTTGCTGTGGCTCCTTCCAAATATTTTTAGGCATATACAGTCATTTAACTAAATATGTACATATGTGTGTGTTTTTTAACAGATGGGATCACCCAGCACATACGGCTCTTCCACTTGCCTCTGCTCTGGTGACACGCTCGCTCCTTCCCTTGCCCGAACACGCCGCTGCGCTCCGTCCTGTCTGTCAACGGAATGGTAAACAGTATTGCTTAAATGGATGTCCCCACGGTGCATCCAGCCATTTCTCTAACGATGGACAAAGAGGTCGCGGCAATTTTGTACAATTACAAATAGTGCTGGAAGGAAAAAAATAAGACCCCCAAAACCCTATCCATTTTAGCAGAACTCAGCAAGAGGGCATTTGAAATGTTCCTTCTTAAGAGGTTACACCAATCTACACTCTTCAATAATGGTATGTGATTTTAAAAAATTATATTCAAACTACCCAAGCTATAGAATGGCACAGGAAGCAGAATTCACTTAAACTTTTTGAACTTAATCTTAGCTGCGGGTGGAGGTGCTTTGCCCCTCAGCTTCTCCTCTGCCCCTGAGGTTCTCTGGGGAGCCGAGCCCTGCTCCGTAGCGTAATAATTCCGTCGGCGGCTGTGCCCGCCCATCTGTCTATGTCAGAGGGTCCTGCCTAGCTCATCTGACGTCTCCTTGATCAACCCACCGGGCGGAGCTGGCCCGCTGGGGTGGCTCACTGCATTTCTTAAAGGACTCTTTTCACACAAAGTAACCGTCAAGGGCCTGGGGTTTGGGGAGGTGGGGCCTCGTTGCCAAAACTCCACGTCCAAGGAGAATGCTGCTAACCCTTCCCAGAACAGTCCAGAACTCCCTCCTATATTTCCTCCCCACCTAAGCCATGTCCTCTGGGCAGCAGCTCCCCCTGGCAGGATAGTGGGGTGCCCCAAATTTTTCCGAGCCTCCCTCCTTGGAAGTGTCTGGTTTTGGGGACTCAGACTCGTTATGAGAGACGGGAAGAAGGTTCTGCATTTCCCCAGCTGACACATCCCATCCCAAAGTGCCCCCGGCCCGAGGAGAGTGACCCGTTCCCCAGACGCACGTTGCCCTGGCGTGGAGGGCTGCCTGCCTGGCCACACGGGCCAACCCTCTCTGTCCTCTGAGCCATTAAAGCAACGGACGCAGCTCCAAGCAAAGGATCATGGGGCTCCCAGCCCTGGACTATTCCATTCAGAAATCGAAGGTCATTCAGACACCTTTGCTGTTAGTTTTGGGGTGGTTGGGTGGGGGGGGTGGTCCCAAGGCAGCACATGGGTGCTGACGGGCTGATGGAGGGTTAGCACTCCCACCCAGGCCCCGAGAATGTTCTTCCTACAGGAGGCAGCATTCTTATTTTTTTTTTTTTTTTTTTT
>CAUYSK010109055.1:0-14629 GCA_963575035.1 Avahi laniger | reverse complement strand
GCTGTGCGCTCCCTCCACACACCCGTCCCACTTAGTCCCACAGCAGTCCTTGGAGGGAAATCTCCTCCCCTCCCATTTCACAGGTGAAGAAACTGAGGCTCAGGGTCCCACAGCCAGCGAGTGGAAGAATCCCACAGAATGCAAACCCAGGGCTGTCCCCAACCCCACAGTGAAGGTGGTTCCCTCCTCCCTTCCTTGGTCTCAGAGCCTGCAGGGGACCGACAGCCCCGCCTTGGGGAGGGCACCGTAGGGACAGGGGGCCTGCAGGGAGGGCAGTTCTGGTTTCTGGAGTTTCCAGGAACTTGCACAGACTTCAGTCCTCCAAGAGGCCGGGAGGGGAGGTAGGAGGAGAATCTCATTTCTCTGGCCCCTCTTGGCGATTGCAGAACTGTGTCACTGCATCAGAGTAGTACGTGTCACCTCTTCAAGGGCCTCCGGACAAACTCACAAAGATGAATTTTTCTTAACCTCATTATCTTTCCCTCTCCAGGGTCACAGGCCAAGTCAATAACTTCCTGTCCACCGCCTCCTCCCTTGGGTCCCCGCAAGGCTGCAGGCCTGCTTCAGCTGTAAATCCATCTCCCTCCCCCTGGAAATCAATTGGAAACCCAGTTGCTAAATCCACCCTCAATCCAGCGGTTCATAAATCACAGGCCTCTTCTGGGTGGTGCTGGGCTGGGTGAGGAGCCCAGAAGGTGCCAACTTGACCCCAGATTCCGGCCGGGGTTAGGGGAGCAGCGGGAACCCACCAGCGCCAGGCCCAGAGCAAGGAAACCCAAACCAGGCAAGTGGTGGCTGTCCCGGCGGCCTCATCAGTGACCCTATAGTGGATGCTCACCCCAACCAGGCCCAGGAAAGTTCCAGGCGCGCCTGCAGGGAGAGGAGGCCCCAGGAGAGCAGAGAAGCCACCCTGGGTGCAGGACTGCATTCCAGGCGGGTGGGGAGGGGCAGGAAGTGGAGCTGACGCCCAAGGCCCCCTCCCTACAGCTTCTGGCAGGTGGAGCAGGTGCCAGGCAGGGGAGGCTGAAGGTCATGGAAAATCGCTCTGCACGGAGCCCATGCACGCGCCTGTCACTGCAGGCCTCTCTGTGAGCAGTGGAATTCTTCCCTGGTCCACCGATTCCCCATCTCCCCCAGTTCCATCCCCACCCCCTACAGAGCCTCCTGGTCCAATCCACTCCCACCTCAAGAAGCAGCTCCGTTCCTGGAGCACAGACCCCTGTTCCCTGCTCAGAGCTTCCTTTCCAGCCATCCCTGAGCACGGGGGAGTGGGAGCCCGTGACCAGGTTTGCCCAGACCTGGCACCAGGACCACCTGGCAGATGCTCAATGCAGATTTGTAAACAAACGAGAGAGTGAATGAATGAATGTGTGAGTCAGCGAGTGAGTAATCGAGAGTAAAGGTCATCTACCCCAGGACAACTCCGGCCTTTCCTGTGAGTAAACTTGGTGCCACCCCACTGTCCTCCTAATGCCCACGACAGCCCCTGGCGTGTGCCCCGCACTGGAGTAATACAGCAGTGTCCCCGCCTTTCCTCATTTGATCCGCACCAGCAGCGCAGCAAGGTAGATGCCGCTAGCGTTCCACTGGGAGACGGGAACGCAGAGGCCGAGAAGGACCAAGTAACTTGCCCCACGTGGCACGTCAAGATCAGACCTCAAACCCACATGTGCCGACCACCACCCTGCCTCCCCGGGCCCCTCAGCCAGGCAATGCTGTCCTGTCGAGACCCTGGGGTCCACACCTCCTTCTTCCCCAAACTGAGGCCATTCCCTCTGTGGCTTAGTCTCTGCTGGGCTTTATTAACAAAGATTTAGTGTCCAGATTGAGGGAGGGGAAGGTCCTGGTCAGATCCAGAGGACAGTGTCTGCTCTGGGCTTAAGAGGGTTCCAGACTAACGGGGCCTTGTACCCAGGATGGATTGTGGGGTAAGGGGAGCCCTCCCTCCCATACCTCACACCCACGTCCCACACCCAGGAGGGGCCCTGCCCACCGCATTATCTCATCTCTTCACACGGCCTGCGGGGAGGCAGCAGCTGGCGGTCCTGGGTTTTCAGGATGGTTTAGCTGAAGGGGCAGAAGCTCAGCCCACCCTCACCATCACAGGAGGATCTGAACACTGAGAAGCCGCAGGTGACAATGGGTGACACCTTGGAACCAGAATCAAAAGTCCCCAGGGCTCCACTTCTGGCCTCTGCATTGGCTCCTCCCACCGCCTGAGAGGGATGGACTTTCTCTCTGAGGTTTCCGTGGTGGTCGGAGATCGTCACTGTGGCCAAGGCATGGGGGCTGTGTCTGGCCCGGCTCTGGTGAGGCGCCCATGATCGCCGACCAACAAGCCATGGTCGGGGGTGGCAGGGCCATGGGAGCCCCCACCGCTGTCATGTGGAAGGGGTGAAGTGAAGGTACCAGGACGGGGGAGGGCAACTGCACAGATGAGGAAACTGAGGCTCCTTGCCAGAAGTCACACAGTGAGTAAGCAGCAGAGCTGGGGCCTGGACCCAGATCCACGGGGCTCCAACCACGAGGAGCCACTGCCCATCCTGCAGTCTGAGACCCCGCAGAGGTCAGAAGGGGCTGCCAGGGCCAATCCCCAGAGCGCCCAGGCCCGGGACGCCAGGGAGGGCAGGTGCTCTGCCCCTGGCCCCTCAGAGGGCCCGGCCGAGTGAGTGCACTCACGACTCGCAGCCCAAGCAGTGCCAGTAAATCCCCAGGAGTGGGGTGTTTGCCGAGGGAATTAAAGGGGCAGTAAACAGTTGCCAGAGTAACCAGACACGAAGGGTGGATGTGCCCGGCTTCTCAACGCTGCGAAGCCACCTCCAGAGTCGCCACCCTCCGCAGGGCGAGACGAGACCACTGGGTGAGATTGTGAGCTGCGCAGCTGAGAGCTGGAGGATCAGAGAGACTGGGAGGGAGACAGGGTTATCTTGGAAACCACTGCACGTAATCCCCAGTGTGCAGACAGGGAAACTGAGGCCCAGGGAGGGAGAAGAAACCCACTCAAAGACACCCAGCAGGTTAGACAGAGAGGTGGGCCCAGGGCTCCAGGCTCCTGGGAGGCAGGTCCAGCCGGCTCCTGGTACCCTTGGGGAAATGCACGTCAAGGTCATCTTGCGGGGAAGAGTCCCAGCTCTGACAGTCAGTGAGGGCACAGGTGACAATGGGTGACACGTTTGGGCAGACATCCATTCATTCATTCATTCAATGACATTTATTGCGTTCCTACTATATATATTCCAGGCCCTGTTCTAGGCTCTGTTCTGTGTCCCTGTTCTCTGGGGATCAAGCACTGAACGAGACAGGCAAAAGCCCCGCCCTCATGGAGCTGTCACTCCAGAGACACAGACCCAAAGGCAAGGCAGGCAGGCAGGAGGCTTACAGGGCCTAGGACAAAGGGAGGTGCAGGGACAGCAAGGCAGTGGGGTGCCAGGGGGTGCATTCGTGAGCACCCTCTCCTGCTTCCCTGTGACCAGGACAGGGACTGATGTCCAGAGAAGGCGTTTGGCCCCGTATGGCTCAGGGCCTGCCTCCCGGGCCTCCCCAGATCCCGCTGGGGGATAAACAGCGGCTGTGGGAAGTGCGAGCCACCCAGCAACCACCCACGCCCGCAGTCCCAGCCACAGGGTCAGGGCCCGGGGAGCCACAACCCACAGATGGAGCAAAACGAACCACTGCAGATGCGCCTGAGGCAGGGCCGCAGCCTCCACTGAGGGAGCAGGAGGATGTGCACACAAGCAGCAGTGCAGGGTGGAACCCTGGAATCTCATGGACCCGGGTTCAAATCCCAGCCCTGCCCCTCACGCACCTTGTGACCCTAGGCAAGTTACTGATCTCTCTGAGCCTCCAGTTTCTTGTGTGCAAAGAGTTAGAACTGATTATTTTTGTAGCAATGTCTCTCTGTCGCCCCAGGTAGAGTGCAGTGGCATCATGATAGCTCACTGCAATCTCAAACTCCTGGACTCAAGTGATCCTCCTGCCTCAGCCTCCCAGGTAGCTGGGACTACAGGTGCATGCCACCACGTCCAACTAATTTTTCTATTTTTTTGTAGAGACGGAATCTTGCTCTTGCTCAGGCTGGTCTCGAACTCCTGACCTCAAGAGATCCTCCCGCCTCAGCCTCCCTGGATGCTGGGATTACAGGCGTGAGCCCAGCCTAGAACTGCTGGTCTTTAACCTCTGACCATCCGTGATCCTCAAGCAGTGGACAGTGAGCAAGAGGATTAAGGTGGGAGCCACAGCCGGTACCACGTGTTGCACGTGGAACACGCAGGACAGCCTGGGGGGACGTCCTGTGCATCTTGTCTTTCCCCTGTCACTAAGGCCCCCAAGGCTGGACCATCCTCTCTGCCTGTGGTACCTCAGCCCTTTTCCCTTCTGTCACCAGTAAATCCCATTCATCTCCTTAGAATAAGCACTTGGCCATGGTCAGCAGGCCGTGGTTAAGGTGGCCACATGCCTCAGTTTCCCCATCTGTGTCATTAGTGCTCATCTTGGAGATCCAGAAGGACCCTTCCAGCTCCCATTCTGAAAGTGGGCTTGAATTGGCTGCAGCCTGCTGTGTGACTTTGGGGAAGTCACTGAAAGTCTCTGGGCTGCACTGACCTGCTCACCCAGCAGTCCTGTACCCAGAGCCGGGGCACCTTCCCTCAGCTGCCTTGATTCCCAGAACTGGGACAGAGACTCCAGCTCCCCTCCCAAGGTGCCTCAAGGTGCCAAAGAGACTCAGGCCACCTCTCCCAGCCTGTTCCTCTCGGCAAGAGACAGGGACACACCTGCACTCCAGAGCTGATCAGTCTAGAAATAGTAGCGAGAGGCTGGCAGCAGCCAGAACCCAGGGCCCCCATCAGCACTTCCAGCGACAGGTGGAGGAGGAGGAAGAAGGCATCCTCCTGAACTCCCAGACCTTCAGACCCTGGATGTGGCCCCAGGGTCAGGGGGGCTGAGCCGCCAGGCCCTCAGCTCAGAGAAGGCGAGGGGAGTAGAGCCCACGAGAATGGCAGTGGGGGAGGCTTAGGGACAACCCTTTAAAATTTTTAAAAATAATACCAAAGCTCATTTTATTGTTTTTATCTCCATTATAAAAAACAATGCCCAGGCACCCTCAGAGAGAGCTGGAGGGAGTATAAATTGGTACATTTTGGAAGACAGCTCAGCAATACTGATCCAAGTTTAAATGCATATACACTTTGATCCAGCAAGCCCACATCTAGGAATTTACCCTACAGAAAGATACACTAAAAATACCAGGAAATGCACGTACAGGAATGTTTCTATGAATAGCAGCACTGTTTGTAAAAACAAGGAGAAACTGGAAACCACCCAAACACCCAGCAATACGGACTGATACACGATGGAAAGAAACACAGTTGTCTTATTAGAAGTGAGATAGACCTACCCGGTGCTGTCAGACAGATAATTCCACAACAAATTAGAAGGGAAAAAAGAAATTTGAGAAAAAAGGTGTAAAATACGATCACATTCTTATAAAAAGAAAAGACTCCAGAGGGCTGAAAACCAGAGTGCCAGCTCTTGAACGGGGGGCGAAGAAAGTGCAGAGGGGATGGGTCGTGTTCGTTTTCTCTGCTGGCTGTTTCTGAAATGTTCGAAAGCTTCTCTTAGCCAGAAAAACAGTAACAATAGCAATATTCATTTGAAAATTAAACCAGCACGCTCTGGTAACAAAGAAAGTGTTTCGTATTGTTTTGCTTTTTTAACATGTATTCTCAACACCCAGAGGTATATTTTTAACATTTGGTTGCGTTTCTTTCAGTATTTTAAAATCAGTTTTTCAGGCATAGTTATTATTGATCTGTATGTATGATTTAATAACCTAGAGTTTGTTTTTTAAACTTCATATTATGGCATTAAGCATTTCCCATCTAGTATGAGTATAAACAATGTTTTCATTGCCTCCGGGTCTTCCGGGTGGTCAACAGTTTAGGTTGTTCTCTCTCTCTTTTTTTTTTTTTTGCTATTGTAAGTAGCCCTGTGATAGATATATTTATGCCTAAATCTTTCGGGGAGAAGCATATGGGATCTTATTCATGAACCTATGCCTCATTAAAAACCACAGAATATATATGTAACCAATCTACTGAATGGGTTAAATTTGATCGAGGCACAGACAGAAATGATCTAATTCTCTGCCTGCAAATGTGCAATGCCTAATGCCCACCTTGCCCCTCAAGGGCATCCCAGATGGATCCCCTGGCTCTACAGACCCTGCAGACACACCAAGGCCCCTGAGCATTGACAGGTCCAGTCTGGCCAAGCCACACTGTCCCCACTCCAGCTCGGGCCAGAATGCAGGGACCCCAAATGCAGGCAGGGCACACACACGGTCTTCTCGTTCTCTCTTCCTCCCTCCTGACCTCCCTGCGTCTGCTGTGGCCCGGCTGAGCGGACACATAAGATTAACCATCACAGTGCTTAAGGGCGTCAGCTTTGCTTACAACACCTGAGCCCTGTGTGGGCTACGCGCTCTGTTTTCCAATTTTTGGAAAAAGAGTGTGAAAAGCGTCGTTCGTTTCCCTGAGCCTGCCCCGTGTCCTGGGGCTGAGCCTGGAGGCGAATGCCCACCCGGGTCTGCAGCACAGGATGTGGACGCAAGCGGCCACACGCCAGAGTGGGACGGACACGTACAGGGCAGAGGAGGAGCGGAAGACGAAGGAACCTGCGCCCGGTCACGGCTGGAGAGAATTGCTGCGGTCCTCGGACACACCTGACGAGCGTCCCGTCTCCACAAGGCAGGCTGCGCCCACTCCCGCGTACTCGGCTGCAGATTCCTCTGCTGAAGTCTGAGAATCCGTCTTGGATGCTTATTTCTTGGACTGCTGAGGTCTTTATCATGAACCCCTTTATTTGTGCAGGGGGACAATATCTTTAAAATAGCAACCAACGTTTCTTCTAGTATTTCCGCCCCTCGGCCCTGTTTCAGGCCATGGTGAGGTCACTCAGCCTCACTGACTCCTGACTTTTAGCAGGAAACTGAGTGTAAATTGAACCTCCTGACTTGTAAGTAGCACAATTCTCGGCACCCGAGGTGCTGACAACGATGTGAAAAGATACAGGGGGATTCGAGAGAAAAAATGCTCCCTGGTCAGGGGAGAGGTGGTGGGAGGGGCCTCACCAGAGCTCAGATTTGGCCTCCGGCTGCCACCACGTGGTCCACTAAGCCCCATCACCTCTCCCCTAGGTCACTGCCGTGGCCTCCTCACTGGTCTCCCTGCCTCCTCCCCTCCCCCCATAATCTCCTGCCTGCAGAGTGGCCAGAGCGACCTGAAGACCCACGTCAGAGCCTGTGGGCCCTCCTCAGACCCTCCCCTGGTCGCCCCTCACTCAGTGCTAAGTCCTCACGGGGTCCTAGGAGACCCCCACTCTGGCCATCGTTGGCTATCAGCCTGCCCTTCCCCTGGAGACTCTGCCCTCTCAGGGCACCACAGCCTCCCTCGCCTTCATTAGCCTCCAATGCACCAGACGAGCTCCTGCCCCAGGCCCTTTGCACTGGCCGTTCCCTCTGTCTGAGCACTCTTTTCCCAGACCTCTGTGTGGCTCACTCCTTTTCCCATTTTCGGCCTTTGCTCAGATGTCACCTCCTTAAAGAAGCCTTTCCTGGGCAACCCCCAAGCCCGCAATTCCAGCCCCCTCATCCGGCACCGGTGTTTCATGGCGCTCATCATCTGCCGAGACAGTCTGCAGTGTTACCCTCTGTTGTATTTACGGTCTGTCTGCCCCGCCCTAGACTGTAACTGCGTGAGGGCAAGGACTTTTCTGTTTTATTTTCCACAAGGGAGGAGCTCAGTAAACATATCCTGAATGTGTGGACTCCTGAACAGGAGGCCTCCTTCCCGCCGGCTTCCTGTGGCTGTGCCCAGGAGGGACCCGCACGCGCACCCCCAGACTGCGCGTGCATCTGAGAGCAGGGGGGTCCTCAGCAGCTTTCCCAGGTGGAGCCCCAGGAAGGGAGGGAAGACCCCAGAGAAGACAGACGCTGGGAGTGTCCAGGGGCTGTGGCCGTAGGTGGCCTCACAGGGTTCCCTGCATCCAGGGGTGGCAACGAGAGGCAGATGAGGACCAGCTTGAAGCAGTCCTCAGGCAAACCAAGACCAGCTCCCTGCCTGGCTCCACGGCCGAGGGGAGGGCAGGGGACGCTTCTGCAGATACCGAGATGGCGAAGGGGCCCTGGAATGAGACACGACCCTGGGAAAGATGGGCTGTGGGTATGTCCAGATCACGAGAAAAGAGAACGAGCCACATCTCTTGCACTTCGAAGCTGCGAACTGAGACTTGCACCTGCTACCCGTGGGCTTCTTCCATTCCCCTCCAGGCTCGACCCCAGTGCAGGCGGCAGGCTCAGGGACACATACGACGCTTTTCACACTCTTCCTCCAAAAATTGGAAAAGAGCACGCGTATCCCACACAGGGCTCAGGGGTTATAACCAAAGCTGATGCCCTTAAGCCCTGGGATGATTAATCTCATGTGTCAGCTCAGCTGGGCCACAGTGCTCACATAGTTGGTCAAACATTGTTCTGGATGTTTCCTTGAGGGCTTTGCTTGGATGGGATTAACATTTAAGTGGGTGGACTGTGAGTACAGCAGACTGCCCTCCAAAATGTGGGTGGGCCTCATCCAATCAGTTGAAGGCCTGACTAGAGCACAGGACTGACTTCCCCTGAGCAAGAAGGAATTCTGGCAGCAGACAGCAGACAGTGGACCGCAGACAGCCTTTGGACTAAACTGCAGCTCTTCCCTGCATCTCCAGCCTGTCAGCCTGCCCCATCAGATTCTGGATTTGCCAAGCCTCCACAGTTGTGTGAGCCAATCCCTAGGAATAGAGAGGAGGGCAGTCTGCTGTACTCACAGTCCACTCACTTAAATGTTAAGTCATCACATTAAGAGATTAAAAGAGAAAAAATATTTCAATAGGTGCAAATAAAAATCAACATTCTTTTGTGAGTAAACTCCAAACTAAGAATAAATGGGACTTCTTTAGCCAGATGAAGAACCTATGGAAAACCTACCTGCATCATACATATGACACAGGCTCAAAGCTTCCCCTTTGAAATCAGAAGCAACAGAAGGGTACCTGATACTATTAGGAAAAAAAGAAATGGAAGGTATAGGAACAGAAAGAAAGAAACAAAGCCGTCATTATTTGCAGATGTGATTGTCTATGTGGAAAATCTACAAGAATTTACAGATAAATTATACACACATATACACACACACACACACACACATACACACGCGCACACACACACACACACATGCACACGCACACACACGCACATTGAACTATATTTCCATGCGTTAGTAAATGAAAAAAGATACCATTTGCAACAGAAAAAAAAACAAGTATAAAATATCGAGCAATAAATCTCATGAAAGTTGCAGAAACCCTTTGTGGAGAAAATTAATACTATATACTCAACTTGTTTAATGCAGACCTGGGCGTAGCCCTAGGTGTGTGTCCTTCCTCTCCCATTCCCTACAGGTCAGGTATTTGCTCTTTTTAACCTGAGGAAGAGAAAAGACCAACAGTTTGTCAGAACAATTTCTGTTTATTGAATCTCATTGGTACGTTACCTTACAAAGAAAGCTTGACATTCGTTTAGTGTGTTTCAGTTTGCCAAACACTATCACCTTCACTGCCCTTCATAATAGCCAACAGCTGGGCGTTTGAGGAAACCGAGGCTCAGAAAGGTGACGTGACTTGCCAAGAGATAAACTACTCAGGCAGGATCTGTACCTAGCTCTGTCTTGTGCCAAAGTTGAGCTGTTTCCACACATCTGATGCCCCCAGAACTGGGGCTCATTTGTGTATTAATTCCCCACGTGTTTATCAGCACCGTGGTAAAAGCTGGGGTGCTGTCATGAACAAGGTGGATGTGAACATGTGTTCACAGAGCCTACAGCCAGTGGAAGGAAACAAGTCATTAAACAATTGCCATCGAGCTGGACAATGCCGTGCCGTGGGGGCTCAGAGTAGGAAAGCAGGAAGGCTTCCTGGAGGAAGGGGTATTAGTCATCCTGCTGAAGAATGGGGGAAAGCCTAAGGTAGAAAAGTGAAGGAAAGGTATTCTGAGCCAGAAGAACAGCACACACAAAGGCCACAAGGACGGAACACGCTGGACTTGAAGCACAAGGAAGTCTGGTGTGGCCGGAACCAAGCTGGGGTCAGTGAGGGTGACAGGCAAGGGCCGATCCATGCAGGGCCCAGCGCAGCAGGCTAATGAGTTTGGGCTGGATCCTAAGGAAAATGGGGAGCCATTGAAGGGTTTTAAGAAAGAGAGAGAGTGTCATGTTTGATTTGGGTTTTAGAGGACAGAGTGAAGCAAGCATAGGGAGAGATACGGAAGGCAAAAAGCTGGGTCAGAGGAGACCCTGGCACCCAGCTGACCTGCTTCCTGCCCATCTGGAGCCCGCACGACCTCAAGAGTCCACTCCCAGCACCTGTCAGGACTCTGGGCCACAGCAACCAGCCCCATCCCAGCAGCCAAGGCCTTTAGAAGAGGGATGATTGGCTCCAGGGCTGGTGAAGAGGTTCAGGAGCTCTCAGGACAGTCAAAAGAACTGCCAGAATCAGATCTTGCTACCCCGGGATTCTCTCCCTACCCGTCTTTCATGTTCGCCTCTGCTTCTTTCCGCAAAGCGGCCTCGATCTATCCCACTGCACCTGGGCATGCTCTGTGAGACCAGGGAAGGTGACCCCAAGCATCTACTTTGAGCCCCATGACTCCAAAGACAAAAGGGAGTGTTTCCCATCAACTGCAGCAGAAAATTCCAGGGAAGGCTTGCAGTGGCCCATCCTAACCCAGTTACTGTGGCTCAGGGGCGCGGTACTCTGATTGGCCAGGCTCAGGTCACATGCCCACCCCCATGACTTCAGTGGGGTGTGGCAGAGCCAAAGAGCTGTAATTGGCAGGAGACCAAAAATGGAAAGGCTGTGCCGCGACCAGACGAAGGGGTGGGGTGAGGAGGGACCTGGTGAGCAGGGTAAAAACGAACAGCAAATAAACACAAGCAAGCACATAAAAAGTCAGATGTTGTAAGTATACACTCACTCATCCTCTCAGACTCCACTCAGTTGTCACCTCTAACAGTAACTTTCTTGGACAATGTGGGAAGCCCCCTTATGTGTCCCCATAGCATCCTGCACTTACCTGTGTCCCATCCCTGGCCAGCGGGGACAAGTGTGTCTCCCCCACTGGACAGCAACTCCTGAGAACAGAGGCCTTTCCGATCCCCTAGCATGGCACAGAGGAGGCGTTGGTAATGGTTGGGAGTGGAACAATTTAGTGCACACCTTCCCCCAACCTTTCCCAGGGCTAACTAGTAGCAACCGGCTGAAAACCACCAAATAGCCGATCGATCTAGCTCAGCCCAACCACCAGCCAGTACAAGGGAAGAGGGAGGGAGTCCAGCAGTGTGTGGGGCTGGTCCAACAGGTGACCCACAGCATCGTCCTGACAATTCTGTCCAAATAGCCGCACAGCCAGGGAAGCTTACCCAGAGTTGACGCCAGGAGCTGTCCAGGAATGTGGCCGCAGAGCGGACCATTAGGCAAAGGCCAGACCCTCTGCCGTCTCCCCTCATGCCACCTGCAGCAAACAGCGACCTGGAACCCACAACCCAGATCTTCCCCAGACTCCTGTGGCCTCAGCAAGACCTGGCCTGGCAAACCTTCGACTCAGCAGTTCCCCTCCCAGCTATCAATACTAGAGAAAAACTCCAGCATGCGCGCAGTGAATCAGGCACGGGGAGCTCTTTGCAGCCCTTTCTATAGGGAGAGAAAAAAATGGAAGGAATCTAAATATTTATCAACAGGGAAACAGTTTTTTAAAAGATGACACATGCCCTGGAACATGATATATGGCCTCATTAAAAAAATAGGGTAGCTCTACGCATGCCAACATGAAAAGATGTCTGAGATGTTACTAAAGGAAAAAAAAAAGCCGATGCACAGAAATGCCTGTTACATGATATCTTTTATGTTGTTTAAACACTCATAGCAAAAATGCATGCATATGTATGTATACAAATGCATAGAAATGTGGCTGCAAAGATTATATGCTACCGGATAACCGTGGTTATTATGGGGAAGGGATTCAAATGCAGAGTTGAGTTGTGGAAGAGGATAGCTTAGGGAAATTTCTCTTTATCTAAATTGTTCAACTATATGACAAACAGAATATATGCACATAACACTTGCATAATCACAATTAGGATTTGAAACAAAAAGGCAGGCAGTTATGTGCATTGCAGCATTGCCAGAAACAGCAAAAAACCTCAAAAATGACCTAAACATCCACCTAAAAGAAACCAGCTAAATAAATGTTGGTGCCTCTGACAAAAGAATACAGAACAAAAAAGCAAGTTGCAAATGACGCTTAGGGTGTGATCCGTGTTTGTGAAAGAAAGACAAGTTATCATAAAATTAGGGGGAAATATATGCCAAACCACTGTGGGGGTGGAGGGGGCAGGCAATGCCCCGGAGGCACACGGAACTGGGACCAGTCCCTGCTCTGAAACCCACCGAGTGGCCCTGGGGGGTCACTTGAATACTCTGAGCCCCCTCTACCTATCCTTAAAAACAGGACAGTGGCAGAATCTACCTTGTAGTGTTGATGAAGGATTGAAGGGGACGGTGGATCCAGAGGGCTCCCCCAGCCGGCACAGTCCGGTGAGCTCTCTGTCACTAACGTCTGATGTCTCATCTGGGAAGTGGGTTTCGGGCTGGGGGAACAAAACACTTAAAATCCTTACACACTTCTACGTTTGAGATTGAATTTTAAAATTGAATTTTAACAGTGAGCTTGCATCATCTTCTTACTTTAAAAAACTAATAAAGTCTAAAAAGAGAAGATGACCCAGGTTAGCAGCTGCCTGTGATGAATCCATTTCTCTGGGTTCTCCACCGGCGCCATCCTGGTAGGAATATCCCGGGCCTGACGTGCAGGCGTCCCTGGCTGCGCCCCATGAGTGCGTGCACCTGGCCACCGCCAGCTCTCACCTCGAGAAAATTGCTCCAGGTTCCAAGACTGCAATTACGAAGAAGTGCAGATAAAATGAGCCGGGCCCTCAGAGCACCATGATCCTTCCCTGCTATGGGCTCAAGACCAGAGAGACAGGCAAGAGGTGGGTGACAAGTGTTCTCCTGTCACCTGCCTGCGTCTTTCGATTTAATGTCATTTTGACATTTCTCCAGCTGAGTGGCAGCCAGGGCTCCAGCCGCATGAAATCAGGCGGATAAAAGCCGGAGCAAAGGGCAAGGAGACCTTGACTCCCTGTCATTTTGCCACCAGCTCTGCCAGAGACAAGCTGCGCGCTAAGCCGCTGAGTCAATAAGGAAATGGATCGGCACTGAAGGGGAAAAAGAGAGATTGAGAATCCCACAAAATTGCTCCTTCCTGGAGAGTCGGCTGCCGTGTCTTTGGCAGAAGGGGCATCACGGAGGCTCCATCCGGCCGTGCAGAGTGGACCCCAGGCTGCTGGCAGTGAAGTCCGAGGGGCTCCAGTCCCAGGCACTGAGCACCTACTATGTGCCAGGCCCAGGAAACAGCAGCCTAGACAGGCGAGGCCCCGCCCCCACGCACAGTCATCCTGGTAAACAACTGCCACTAACATTAGAATAGCATCCTTGCTTGCTTGTCTGCTACACGCTCAGCTCTGTGCCACACACTGTTTAATTCTCTTAAATACCGTCTCTTAAATACAGTTTTTTTTACAGAAAAAAAACTGAGGCTCAGAGAAGTAGATCACGCTGCCCACTGTGAAACACCTCACGAATGGCAGCATTAGGGTTTGAACCCGGACCTTCTCCGTCTCCAGGGCCTACACCCCACACCCCACACACCACGGAACTGCTCCGGGGCCTGGGGACCAGAGTTCCAGTCCTCGTTGAGCACTGTGTAGAAGAGCCGTTAAACCTTGTGAATTGGCTAAATAGCCCCTGCCCTGGGGACAGACTCGAGTGACTGTGGGGAAAAGTAAAGGGCCTTGCATGGTTCACTCATCCCCTGCACCTGGGGACCTGGGGGACAAGGTCCCTGCTCTCGGGGGTGCACTCTGGAGGATGCAGGGGCTTTGGGAAATCAGGCCGTTGTGTCCAGGCGGCCAAGACAAACCCAAGGGGCCCGTTCCCAGCCCCCTCAGCTCCTTGAAAGTGGCCAGTCCCAGAGACCTTTGTCAGGGCCCGTCCCGGGAGCCAGCAGGACGCCCAGGGAGGGGAGCAAGCTCAAAAGCCATCTCCACCCCTCCCGTCGCTCCCTCTTCCCCTGCAAAGTGACGACATCACAGCATTTCACCTTTAGAAGGTCCGAGGTCTTCGGTACAGACCAAATGTCCTGTTGAGTGATACTTTGTCAGTCTGGGGCTGTTGTCTTCTGCAGGTTTTGTCTTTTCAGCCACCTGTCGTGACATCATGTCCACACAACCTGAATTCGACAAGCAGCTCTTTCCCTCCCACCTCTCCCCTCCATCCACCTGCACATGGGTGCCCAGCCGACCCCCCTGGAGCCCACGCAGACGACCTCGCACCCCGCCCAAGCCTGTGCCGGGCCCTGGACAGCAGCCTGGGGTCCGAGCCCCGAGCCCCAGCGTCCTTGGTGAACAAACGCCACCAGACC
>CAUYSK010109052.1:0-31144 GCA_963575035.1 Avahi laniger | reverse complement strand
TCCTGGATTAAATTTAAGCCCATTATCCAAAGTGAGGCACCGCAAGAGCAGAAGAATGGGCTCCACTTGTACTCGCCATCAAATTGGTACTAACTGATCAACACTAGGGTGATCACATGGCAGAAATACTCTCTAGGGATTAGGGGGATGAGGGGCAAATCAACAACTAAAGGACACAGGGAGCACTAAAGGGAGGGAAGGGCACGCCTTTAACCTGCATTTGGGTGAGGCAAAGACATAAAGTGTAACTGTAATGTTTGTACCCTCACAATACCCTGGAATAAAAAAAAAAAATTCTTATTTAAAAAGACCCCAAATACAATGACAATTTATTTTACATATTACCTTTCAATACATACACATTTTATATAGTTGTACTGTTAACACATTTAGGATTTTATATTCTGTTATTTTCATTAGCTATTGCATAATAAACAGTTATCCTTTTTCAACACTGAAAAAAAAACAAAAAACAAAAAACTATTTTGGGCCAGGCCTAGCACTCTGGGAGGCTGAGGTGGGCAGATTGTTTGAGCTTAGGAGTTCAAGATTAGCCTGAGCAAGAGTGAGACTCCATCACTACTAAAAGAAAAAAAAATAGAAAGAAATTAGCTAGACAACTAAAAATATGTATATAAAAAAGTAGTCGGGCATGGTGGCACATGCCTGTAGTCCCAGCTACTCCGGAGGCTGAGGCAGGAGGATCGCTTGAGCCCAGGAGTTTGAGGTTGCTGTGAGCTAGGCTGATGCCATGGCACTCTAGCCCGGGCAACAGAGTGAGACTGTCTCAAAAAAAACAAAACAAAACAACGACAAAAAAACTCAAAAAACTATTTTGTACTCAATCTGATTTGTTCCCTTTTATTATAACGTTGCTAGTGCTTTGTACTGTTTTGCATTTTTGCACTCATCAAACCACTAATGTGAAATCTAGTTTCAGAGTTTAGAACTATCTTATGGTTGCATGTGTCATTATTACAACAATTATTTAAATTGTTGAATGAGAAAAAGGCCAATTTCCTGTGGGGAAAAATGGATATTATCAAATAAAAACTGTTCAAATATGAGGAGATGGTCAGAGAATTGCTGACTAAACATCTTTTCTTGAAAATCTTCTTCTCCTAAAGTTTTACAAAGATTTTATAGGCCCTCCCTGCCCCCCCACATTGGGAGGAATTTTAGAAATCATTAATCCGGACTGTATAAACGCTGATCTAATCCTGTATGATTTATGAGGTTAGAGACAAAATACAAGTAGTACATTCTTACCAAACATAAAGTTATTCCCTGAGACAAATGGAGCAATTAAAAACCACAATGGGATGGGGAGCCTGCGGCCTCAAGGCCATTGTGGCCCCTGGAGCAAATCCAAACTTCATAGAACAAATTCCTTTATTAAAAGGATTTGTTGTTTAAAATCTGGATTCAGTCAAAAGGCCACACTCAAGGATCCAGAAGGCCACATGTGGCCCGAAGGCCACAGGTTATTCTCAATGATCTTTGCAGAATTCCACTAATCTTGGAAATAAATTTTGAAATATTCTTCTGGTCAAGTTTTTTTTGTTTTGTTTTGACAGGGTCTCACTCTGTTGCCCAGGCTGGAGTACAGTGGCCCAATCATAGCTCACTGCAGCCTCAAACTCCTGTGCTCAAGTGATCCTCCCTCCCTGGGCTCCCAAAGAGCTGGGATTACAGGCATGAGCCACTGCACTCAGCCTGGAGAAGTGTTTTAATCAGACTCTATAGCCTGGATCTTCCAGCAAAGTTCTTCCCCAGAGACCATGCTCTATGTAGAATATTGGTCTGTAGTTTACTCTGGGTTCCAATTACTCTGAGATCTCACATGGTAAAATGGAAAGAGCACTGGGATGGGACTCAGGAAACGGGACGTCTCATCTCAGTTGAGCCACTTGTTCTCTGCATGACCTCAAGTAAATAACTTAAACCCTTGGAATCTCACTTTCCTCCTCCATACAACGGGCTTAATGGAACCAATAGGTGAAGTTGTCATGGGAAACAAATAAAATAATGCATACAGAAAGTTTCTACAAAATAAAAAGAGCTTTGACAATAGCTACCATTTTTTGAGTACTCTGTATATATCGGGCATTTGTTGAGAGGTTTCTATACATTATTTCATTTAATCTCACAAAAATCATAGGAGTTGACTACTACTAGGAGATCACTTAACAGATGAGGAAACTGAACTCTAGAAAGGCTAAGCAACTTACCTCAGGCCATATAGTTTGTAATTGACAAAGCCAAGAGCTACACCTGGACCATCCACCACTATAGCCCACAATCTTAATCCATAAGCAGTCATGTCTTCTCATGTGAATATGAATTTTTGGTAGCAGTTTTATAGCCTCTTGATTTATTGTATAAGGAGGATGAGGAGAATTGAGCATTTTTATATGTTGCTGTTTAGTGTACATCCTTTCTTCAAGGAATTTTGGACTGTTAGCCTTTAAAAGAGCAATTTAGGTCAATACTATATTATTGTTAAACTCTGAATTATTATTCTAGTTCCTTAACTAGTCTGAACAACATTTCTCAAGGGCCTTCTTTCTTCATGTGTGTGTGTGTGATTTTTTTTTCCTGGAGGAAATAGCAAAGGACAGAGTTGCTATAGTTCCTATGCTGAAGTGACCACTTACAATCTATCAGGAGAGGAGAAGAGCTACAGAAATGGAAGTCATTCACTACAGCAGTGTATTTGAAAGTAGAATAGACATCATTGAAGTTACAAGGGAAAAAATAACCTATATTAACATAAAAGAAATGAATAATTGTCCTGAGCAGGAAGATAAGGGCACAGAAATCTGCAAGGAGGCGGCCACACAAGCTTCTCCACCAGAGCACATGGGCTCTGCTGTCAGCGCAGCTGCTGTGGCCCTGGCTGCTCTGATGAAGTGAGTGAAGCTGTCAAGGTGACTCCAGAGGCCTGGGGTGTCCTTTGTATCTAGGACATTGGCAGATGTGTGCCCACTTCTCAAGGTCTTTGACACAACGAAAATGTAGAATGAACAGCACTTTGAATCTTTCTTGATCTCTCTCTCTTAAAGAGTTGCATAAGTCTTCCTATCTCACAGTCTTGTGTGGTAGGTTAAAGGTAACGTCAGGCAGAGCGTGCCGCTTTGAGTATTGCCCAAGTGGCTTAGATGTGGGCTTGTTATCCAGACTGCCACATTTCCCTTCTAGGGTGTTTCCATCTTTCAGTTGTTTCTTAGTGGGACTGGCATCGCAATGGCTGTGATAAGGAGAGGGTGGGGAAAGAGAAGGAAGGAGCCATCAGCCCCCAGCATTTTTTCTGCCACTTTTATCACCTACCACAGAACTGTTCTGGGGAGATGGTGTTCCAGACAAAAAGCAGAAGAAGAAGGATAAAGATAAGAAGCAATTCCTGCTCATGAGTTTACTTATGCATTTACCAGCAGCCCTTGCAGATGTTGTCAAAGCTCCGTTCATATCAGTATTTTGTATTTAGGGTTGTTTATAGCCCTCTGTTTACCTTCTCGTCACACACCACCCCAAGAGAAGGCTATTTTTCATGCATCCCCTATTCCCTACACCGCATTAGAATACTCAGGCTTGTTGAATGAATGAATATCCTGTCCACTTACTGAAAAATGCTACCTGATTAATTTGTTCTACTTTTTTCCACCTAGAAAGAAGATCTTCAAATATATTTTAAATACCATAAGAATCTACCCCGAGCTAGGGCAATCTGGCAAGAGTGTCAAGACTGCGCCTACTTTGGGGTAATGTTGAGATTATAAAATCTCCCACAATTTGTTCTCTCTAGAAAATGTTTATGTGTGTCACATTTTTAAAGAAATCAAAAGTATCAACGAGGCAGAGGGAATTTGGCATTGGGACTTATGTTTATTAAAAGTCTCCCACAGTTTGAAATTACACATTAGAGATTTCGATGCTGCCCTTGGTCTCTCTGGTACAGGCCTGTGAGGAACAGCTGTAGCCTGGTGAGAAAACCATCATCCTCTTCAAGGATGGGTTTTAAAAATGAAACTAAGTAAAAGAAATGTCACACCTGAGGGCTCTCTGGAAAGATATCTATAAGTCATCTGTACTCTTCAGGCTCAAAACCACGTTGACCTTGCTCCCCTCCACCTTGAAAATGGGCTGCCTCCTTTTCAGAAGGTCTTAAATGCCCCACTGTCTTCTGATGGACTTGCTTTCTAAAAGGAATAAATGGTCCTGCTTCCCTAGTTGCCTTTAAAAATATTAGCCAAGCCATCCCCTTTCCTCTTTCTCTCATTCCACACACTGCTTCTGGGGAACCGGACACCTCAAGAGCATTCTAGAGCTCCTCCGCACTGCCAGCCCTCTTGTCCGTGAAAAGCCTCTTGTATCTAAATGCCGCCACTTTTGTTCTGTGTGTGTTTGTGTTCTTTGTTTTGTTTTATGTTGTTTCTATTTGGCTTTTAAAGGTATGCCAGCGCCAACTGGATCACAATCTCCCTCTTTTTAAGTATCTTAGAGGACCAAGCCGGAGACTTATAAAATACCAGATGCTGCTCAAGGTAAAGTCAATGAGACGGTGCTTTTCTGTGCTGGGAAAACTGACACCTGCACTGTGGTGCTCTTTTCCTTACATGTATAGAGTTGTGACTTGGTCTTCTAAGGCAGAAGATATGTCCATCCTTTGGCTTTTTGTTTCTTTCAAGTCTAAATCAGCCCTCTTCAGTGAGAAGTAAAACCATTGAGTCATTGAGTTGGAAGGGACCTGGGAGCCTGGTTAGTCCAAGATCTAGCCCAGGGCATGAACCGCTAAGCAGCCTGGTTTAGGGGAGGAAAGCTCTTTGGGAACAATGGGGAGGAAGGGGGCACAGCCACACTGCTGGCAGCTGAGAGGGTGGGGAAGGCAGCCAGAGCCTCTGTCTCAGACACATAAGATATCATCTGCTCTATTTTATAGATGAGGCAAGGAGCTTCAGAGAAGAGGTGTGATTTTTCCCAGAGTTACTGTTTTATGTGCATTAAAACAATGGAAAGAAGGTGGCAAAACTGGAGTCTTCTCTCCTTTTAAACATTGACCCCCACTCTTAGATTTAGAATTTTATCCCAAGAGCAGCATAACAGAATGAATTTTGTTGTATCTGAGCTCCTAAGTGGTTCTCTCTCTCTCATCTTTATCCCTCCTTAGCAGGGAGGCATTGCCACCAGCACATCTGCAGGCAGGCACTTCCCAGACCTCAAGCAGGACTTGAGGGTCTATCCAGGCTGGTTTCCCACGCCTGAGCTTGAGGGAAGGGTCTGGGCCGCCCCTATAAATTGTATTTTGAATTAACCTATATAAGACATTTAGGTAGCTCTTGACCAGGGGCCACTGTCTCTTAATTTAAAAAAAAAAAAAAGGAACACCTACTGTTTACTTCTTATTTAATCCCCACAATCAGACATGCCAGCAAAGCTCTGGACTGTGGAGAAACTGAGGCTCAGAGAAATTAAGCACATTGCCCAGTATTCTGCCCTTAGAAAAGATTACTCTTTCAGGCCAGGTGCTGTAGTGTGCACCTGTAATCCCAGCTAGTGGGGAGACTGAGGCGGAAGAATCCCTTCAGTCCAGGAGTTCAAGGCCAGCCTGGGTACCATAGCCAGACCCTGTCTCTGGGGAAAAAAAAGTTCTCTCAGTTTTCCATCAGAAGTTTCAGTTTCAGCCTCAGCCTCACTGTACCAGCTCTACTGTTTACCAGTTATGGGACCTTGACTTCTTGGGCCTTAGTTTTTTCCTGTGTAAAATGAGGTAATGGAATCCCCTCCGTTAGACCGTTACCAAGCGGGCTGGTAATCCATGTGGTGAGCTGGGCGCAGCGCAGACCCCAGGAAGCATCGTGTGATGTGTAGCTGTCACCTTAGATGTTAAGACTGTCCCATCAGCATGGGAATGAGGCTAATGATCTGCTTGTCTCTGCGAGCAGCATCTGTGAGCATATTTTGATACAGAATTCACTTAGGTTCCTCTGTCCCACCGGTCTTTACCGTCATGCTCACTCTAGAGGTCCTACCTCTGGACCACAGGAGGAGGGAGCAAGACAGGTGTGGTGGTTTTCCCTCTGCCTGGGCTTGAGTTTTCCCACAGCGGTGACATTTACACAGAGCTAGGTTCTATACCATATGCAGAAGGCTGTAGAGGCGTAGTATTAGAAATAGACTCTGGAGTTAGACACCCTGTGTCTGGATCCCGCCTCTGGCACCTCCAGGCTGCCTGAACTCACGCAAATTACTTAACCTTTCCTGGCCTCAGATTCCTCACCTGTAGAATTAAGATAATAATAGTACTTGTCCTGGCATGCTTCTTGGGAGCATGAAATGAGATAATACAGGTTAAAAGTGCTTAGAAGACTTGTGTGAACTGCCTTTCAGTGAAGAAACAAAGGAGAATCACTGTGAAATATTCCGTGGGGGATATTTCATAGCGAGGTTTGCTGGTGCCTGAAAACCAGCTCAAGCCATTGGTATACTGTATTGAAAGGAAGGACTATGTAGTGTTCTGTCTATGAGAGGGAGAGCTCATTCTGCATCTCCTACACAACAACCGGCTCGAAAGAGTGTGCATGTTGGACCCATTGCCTCGTGGTTTGGAAAGGATAGCGTAATCCTGATGTGGGAAATCCTTTCTAAGTATAAGAGAAAGGGCAAGGAATGCTAGATCACACCATTGAAAACAAAGACACATGAAACATTGGGGAAAATGTTAACAAAATATGTGATGAATGGTTAGTATGCTTAATTAATAATGAATTCTTAGAAATTAATAGCAAAAAGATGAATAAAGGACATAGGCAGTTTACAAAAAATAAATACTAATAGCAAATTTTTTAAAGTTCTACCTCTCTAGTTATCTGAGAAATTCAAATTAAAACAACACTAGGGTAGGATTTCTCTGTTGATTCAATTGGCAAAGATGTTTGATTAAATGGTAATACACCATGTTGGCTCTGGGCCAGTGAGATAGGCTGACAGGAACACAGTTCCTCTCTAAAGCAATTGGAAATATGCCTCAAAATTCTTTACTTTTACAATTCCTCTTCTGGGAATTTATCCTTAGGAAAAATCCACAAAAGTAATTATTATTACTATAGTAAAAAAAATGTTGAACCTAACTGTTTTATAATAGGGGACTTTACATAATTCATAACTATAATTCAATTATGGTTTAACTATAAGATGCACTTACATAACACTCTACCATATTTTATAAAAATACATTGTCATGGGAAAATGTTCCTGATATATTGTTTAATGGGGAAAGGCAGGCTACAAAATCATGTATACAATATGATTCTTTGTTTGTGGAAAGAACTCTGTGCCGAATATATCATTCACTCTTTTCCTCTTACAAATTTACACACATTCTCAGTCAGCTTGGCATTGGCTGCAAGTTGTTTGCAAGTAGATTTTGTTGGCTATCTCCTTTTTGATTTTCTGTAAGGCTTTTGGGTCAATGCAGGGTCTGCTGGATTTTGAGTCTCCTGAAGATTTGAAGATAGACCCGAGTGACCTAGAAGGAGGCTTGGCTAAGGTACTGTATATTAAATATTACATTTTATATGACTAACTGTTAATGGTGTTTGCCTATGGGTGGGAGAATTTATAGAAATTTTATTTTCCTTGTTTATAATCTTTTTTCTCTAAGTTTTCTAAAATAGTATGTGTCTTATAATTCATACTCAGGAAAAAACAAAAAATTAAAGGCAATTTTGAAGTAGGGATTTGCAGCCCAATGGGAAGTGATAATATATTTTCTTCCTTCCACATAAAAAAATTTTAATGGGAATTCAAAATTAAGTGAATATGGAAAATGCACACATAAAAGACTGGAAGGAAATAAATACGATAAAATATCTGCTATGGTTTTCCTGAATGGTAGGATTATGTATGATTTCTGTTTTCTTCTTTGTACTTCTTATCATATCTAACTTTTATACATTATGCCTTGTTCTCCTCTGAGAGAGAGAAAGAGAGAGAGAGAAAGAGAGTGAGAATTCTAGGAGAGACTGCCAAGGTTCTCTTGGAAGACGTGGTGGCCACGCCAAGTTAGGAAGAAATTTGTGGTTTAATGATGGGGTTTCTTTTCAATTTCCTATAAAATGTTCTGGTTTTCACAAGAAAAACTTGAGACATGTGTCTCAAGCAGCAGTCATTTGCATGCTGTCTCTGCTCAGGATGAAGCAGCTCAGGGCACAGGTAATGATTTCATAGCCTGAAGCAAGGGGAGCTAGCTCTAGTTAGAGGGGTTTAATAATGTTCGTAAGGATTTTTCTGAGCCCTACATTACACACCGTAAAACTAGCTGCCTGGTTTGTTTGTAAGAGGAGGGTTAGTGGGAAGGAGAGGGGTAGGAGCAGATATTACTCCTACATATCTAAAAGGAAATTGAGTTTTAAGTGTTGGGTAAGGAAGAATATGCCTGATATAAGAACTTTTGATCTGATGACATTAAAATAAACGCAGATGAGAGTCTGCTGTCTTTCACCAGGAACTGAAGCTTATTTACTGTGAGTGAGAAGCTAACAACCCTGGCGCTCACTAGAGACAGCATGGTCTGGTCCATTCATCAGCCCTGTCAGTCAGCTCTCTGAGCCCAAGATGCTCATACCCAATGCTTCGGCAGAGATTAAGAAAATACCCAGCCCTTTGACATGCTGTAGAGGACCAAAAGAGGTGGGGCTAGATGGGGAGCAGCAAAGAGCTATCTGTTCTTTGTTGTAGAAATCAAAATGTAAAAAAAAAAAATACATGGAATAAACCAGAATCTTTTTGTTTGTATTTATCAGGTACCAGATAAATATGCCATGAAGGTAGTAAGGGAATAAAATACAGAAACCCAAGCAAAAGCATTTTGAACTGAAACAATCACCCCTCTCGCATCCTAAGTGTCACTGTGTTATTAATGGGAACGATTGGTCTCTTTCAGAGCATGTTGGCTTATCTCCTTGTCACCTTTAATTGTGGTGCGATGTGAGGAGGGCTGGAGGCCAGTAAAGGGAGGAAGGACAGAGCTACCGGAAATTCAACGTGGGAAATGCGACCTTTGTGGCTTTTACACATACATCATTATCCCCTCTCCATATGGCAGCCATGTAAACTCTATAGTGGTTTCCAGAGGTTGGGGCAATGAGTCGTATTAGTCAAAGGGTACAAAGCTTCAATTATGCAAGATGAATAAATCCTAGTGATATACTGTACAGCATAGTGCTATGATTAACAGAACTTCATTGCACATGTAAAAATTTCCTAAAAGGGTACCTCTTATGTTAAGTGTTCTTATCATCATCATAATCATCATGAACATCATGATTGTCATCATAAATAAAGAGGGCTGGAGGGATTTTTGTTTCCATGTGGAGAGTTTCCATGTGGAGACTTTCATGTAAACTCTAGGAGTTTACAAATGTCCTCCTCTGGTATGGTTTTAAGTATAATTTTACCCATAGGAATAAGATTTTCACATTAAATGTAGGAATATGATATTCAGATGGCATTTTTCAGTAAGCCCCAGGGAGTAGGGGGATAAATGGGGGAGAAGCCTATTTAAAGGAGCTCGGTTTTTCATGCTTTAAAAAAGCTGAGTTCTTTATGTTTCTTATATAGCAGGAATATGTCAATGGTTTTATGAACTTCATTCGTCACGAATACAATGTACAGAAGGTTTGGTAGATGATTTTGCTTGTCTGTATATCACGTATTAAACAGCAAATATCTTCAGCCACGGTTCTTTAGGAGCAGGGAGATAGATTCATGTGCCCACCTTCTCAGTCAGTGCTGGCTGGATCCACAGCTCCTTATCTCTGCCCTGTTTTTCTTCTCCATCTGGTAGATGGCATGCTTTTGATTTCCAACATGGCATTTGTCTGCCACAGGATGGGCCAATGAGGACCAAGGATTCAGCATTCTCAGCCAAACTACAGCAAGCTTTGGCAGTGATAGAGGATTTGATCAAGTCCTGTGAGCTGGCCATAGACCTAGCAGCGGTCACTGGATGTCCGGTATGTTCCATAGCAAGTTTTGGGACATTTCACACAAAAGGCAGAGACAGTATTACAAAGGTAGGAGATGCTGTGGCAAAGTTAGAGAAATAATCTGTGGTAAAGGGATGTGGCCCTGAGGAAGGCCACGGAATGAGCCAGCAAACCTGTGCTACCAGATTCCAAGCAGCACCCAGCATTTTCAGGAATCTTGGGTTATGTTCCTCAGGGTCCTAAATGTTGGGACTGACCCACAGACTAGACAAACCAGAAACTCAGGGGCCAGAACATATGTGGGCAGGGAAAAGTGCTGCAGGAGTCATTTATTTTCTAGTTCATGGCATTATTAAATATTTAAAGATTTGAGAGATTTTCCTTCTTGCCTCCTCTAGAGTTTCTCCGTGAAAAGTAGTTTGAAAATGTGTCCTAGATGAGAGTTGAGCTCCATTTTACTTCGGAGGCCCCAGTACAAGTATACAGTATGCATCCCTTAATCCAAATGGTTGAAAGAAAAGCCAAGAGAGTGCATTTCCAGACCCACGCTGGGGAGCTGAGCTCTCTCAGCTCTAGCATTAGCGTTAACTCTGAGCAGGCCAGTCCCAGGCATTCCAGGCAAACCGTCCTCTACAAATGCATGATCTCTTTGGGAATGAGACATAGTTAATATTCGACTCTTTTTCACTTTGCAGATGTCTAGATTTTGATTCAGGTGTATTTGTTTTTTATCACTGTCATAATAAATTACCACAAGCTCGGCGGCTTAGCATGGCACAAATTTATTATCTTGCAGTTCTCAGATCAGAATTTCAACACAGTCTCATGCTAAGATCAAGGTGTCTGCCTTCCTTTTTGGAGACTTCAGGAGCAAATCTGTTTCCTTGAGTTTTCCAGCTTAAAAGGGCCACCCACATTCTTTGGTTCCTGGCTTCCTACTCCAGCTTCAAAGCCAACAACAGTGGGTTGAGTTCTTCTTACATCACATCACTCTGACCTTCTCTTGAGCTTCTCTGCCATTTTTAAGACCCTTGTGGTTACATTGAGTACATCCAGATAATCCAAAATAATCTCCCCTTCTTGGAGTCAACTGATTAATAATCTTAATTTCCTCTGAAATCTTAATTCCCCTTTGCCACGTAACCTGACATATTCTCAGATTCTGGGGATTAGGATGTTGACATCTTTGGGAAGCCATTATTCTGCCAACCACACAGGGTGCAAGCATTTTGAGAATTACATTTTAGACAGAGACTTTCCTTCTCTTTGTTTCCTTTTCATTTTTACTTGGTTCTGAACATATTGTTTATTAAGATCTTGGTAGAGGAAATGACCTTTCTTTTCTTTCCTTGTCATACATCAAACCATGCAAATTACTTAGGGACTAAAAAATGTGATCTTATTACTTCCCTTCCTGGTATTTCTCTGGCCAGCATCTTGGAAAGTTAGCCCTATTGAGTTTTCTGTGATCCCGGGCAGGATGCCGTTACTGTCCTCTGGGACTCCAAGGTGCTCTCTGCTGATGACTCATGTGTGATTTCAGAGAGTATTCATGAACTACAGGGCAGA
Source organism: Avahi laniger (assembly GCA_963575035.1). Taxonomy (NCBI): domain Eukaryota; kingdom Metazoa; phylum Chordata; class Mammalia; order Primates; family Indriidae; genus Avahi; species Avahi laniger. The sequence goes on along the minus strand of CAUYSK010109052.1, from coordinate 19,589 downwards.
GTTAGGGTATGTGTGGAGGGGATCATTTCCTTGGCAATAATTTTTCTTCTTCAGCTAAGGAAAGTCAAGAGAACAATTTTTTAAATCAATTTGGGATCTCTTTCTGTTCTTTTCTTTTTATCTTGAATCATGTGTCTGCTACCCCATCAGATGTCCATTTCCTTGATTCAAATTGATATTCTAGAAATTCTATGTAAAGCAGGAAACTGAATGTAAATAACACAGGAGGAGGAGGTTGTAAGGAGAGAATGATTAAAACATGAGGAAAGGCCGGGCACAGTGGCTCACGCCTGTAATCCTAGCACTCTGGGAGGCCGAGACGGGTGGATTGTTTGAGCTCAGGAGTTAGAAACCAGCCTGAGCAAGAGCAAGACTCCGTCTCTACTAAAAATAGAAAGAAATTAATCAGACAACTAAAAATATCTAGAAAAAATTAGCTGGGCATGGTGGTGCATGCCTGTAGTCCCAGCTACTTGGGAGACTGAGGCAAAAGGATTGCTTGAGCCCCGGAGTTTGAGGTTGCTATGAGCTAGGCTGCCGCCACGGCACTCTAGCCCGGGCAACACAATGAGACTCTGTCTCAAAAAAAAAAAAAAAAACATGAGGAAATAGCAATCTAATTTCATTCCACCCAGCTTGAGTGCAAATAAGATGAACCAGCTTATAGAATATTAGATGTTTTACACTAAATGCAAAGGAGCTTTTTTGCCCATGTGTCTTCAGAATTGCGCCTTTGACGATGCTCTGTAGTTTCTTCTCCACTAAGACTTTAACTTGCTTTTATGTCTAATACATTAGCTAATTTCTCCTGACAGTTTTGTATAATCCTATTGAATTGTGAAGGAGTAGGCATTGGAATTTTCAACTTTCTGCTTTGAAAGCTGATCTATGGAAAGAATAATTAACCGAAGATCAGTGGGTGTCAGCTTAGACTATTTCTGGATAACTCCCTATCCAGGGTACTAGCCAGGTACTATTTGGTTCTGATTAGAGTTGACTAACAGCTCAACTACTTCTAACTCAAATCTAATGATTCCAAGATCGTTTGCCTCAGTTTTGTAGAACTTTATCACAGGTGTTTATAATCCCATGCCTTATGCATGGATGAATCCAGAGCTTAACCTCTTAGTTTCTCTACTTGAAATTCATTATTAACCTGGTTTTATAAAGGAAAGAAATTGAATGTGAATGGATCAATTCATAATTAAAACAACTGGAAAAAAATTCCCTCCTGATACTTACATTCTCTCCCTCTTGTGCATATTCAATTAGTCCTTGATTTAATTTAATCACAGAAGTTTAAAAAGATTTTTTAAACAAATTTGTTTTGTGGAACACTGGGTTGTAATTTACTTCTCTCTGTTTGCAAAGAAAAAGAAAAAAGTTTTCCTCTATTTGAATCCAATGCATAATAGAAATGCATTTAAATACTGACTTGGGCCATGGCTCATGCCTATAATCCTAGCACTTTGGGAGGCCAAGGCTGGAGGATCACTTGAGGTCTGAGGTTGGGTGTGTGAGGTTGCAGTGAGCTATGATGGCATCATGGTACTCTATCCTGGGCAACAGAGTAAGATCCTATCTCCAAAAAAAAAAAAAACTGACTTGCCAGGAACCAGTTCCAAAGTTGAATAATAAAGGTTGAATGAAACATTTTTCAGCTGGTCCGAAAGTAGTGAGTTATCTCATTTGATTGTTCACAATCAGTTACAGATTGAACTCCTTGTTCTACTACTTTCCCCTCTCCTCACTACTGTACTTGACTAGTCTTAAAAAAAAAAACAAAACATTTTTCTTCTCTGGAACAAATTCAGTAAAGATGTATTATTATTGCAAGTTCATTGTGGGCTAGGCCAGGTATTTTATTGCCACTTCAGTTCTCTTTTACTTTACCATAGTGTTGGCCACAGAGATAAGGCTGAGTAAATAATCCTAGTGACACAGTGAAATTGCCCTGTGCATCTTCCCACCCTGATGATATCTGCGTCAAAGGGTGGTTGTCTGGAGTAAGCAAGGATTAAATCATAGGTAAGGCACCAAGCACCAGGCCCGGTGCCCGGTAGATGCTGAATGAATGGTCCTAGTCCTGAGTCACGTGGGGACCTGCGTAGGCTGGAAAGGAAGGAACTCTCTTGCTTCTGGCTGTTGTAATCAGGGGCTCCCACAGCTTCTGCTTTTCATTTCTGGACCAGGATTTTTGTTGATTCATTTATCCAGATGTTTCCTGCTACTTTGTGCAAGAAGTATGTGACTGTCACATTAGCTCCTACTGCCAGGAATTGAAACTCGGGCACCCAAAAGAGGTCTCTTGCTGAGGCTGGCTTCCCTAGATTCACTCTCCAGCCAGATTCTTCATTTGGCCAGTGTAGGCACATTTAAAATTCTTATACCAGAGCTCTTACCTACAAAAATGCCCATGCATAAAAATGGTAGCATTTACTAGTTTATTTTGTAATTGCTTCCCAGACGGAGGAGGCCATCTGACTTATCACTTGCTTATTTGTTTGAGGTAGTCTCTATGTTCTATCTGCGAGCTCACAACCATCAGGTTCTTCAACATACCATGTGACAAAACCACACTTCTTTGTCACTAGTGGAAAATGGTTGAGAGTGTGTTAGTTTCCTAGGGCTGCTGTAACAAAGTACCGTAAACTGGGTGACTTAAAACAACATAAATCTATTCTCTCACAGTTTGAAACCTAGATGTCCAAAATGAAGGTGTGGAGGGGATCGTGCTCTCTCTGAATGGTCCAGGAAAGAATCCTTTCTTGCCTCTTCCCAGCTTCTGGTGGTTGTCAGAAATTGTTGGAGTTCCTTGGCTGACAACCATATCAATCCAATTTCTTCTTCTGTCTTCACATGACTGTCTTCTCTCCATGTGTGTCTCTATGTTTGTTTTCTCTTTTTATAAGGACAGCAGTCATTGGATTAGGACCCACCCTAATCCAGTGTGACCTCTTTTAACTAATTACATCTACAAAGATCCTCTTTCCAATAAGGTCACATTATGAAGTTCCAGTAGACATGAGTTTTGAGGGGGGACACTCGTCAATGCAGTTACATACCCTCTATCCCCAGGCATCACTAAATGCCAATAAATAAATAAATTCTCAGGAACAAGTATTTGAATGAGATTATGTACTTGGTGTCTGGCCTTGGGATCAACTACAGTCTGGTTGGAAAGAAAAGATACATATGGTTGAAAAGACAGCCAAGGGTCATCTTTGCCTACTCCAGAGGATCTCCCCATAGCTTCCCTTTGGAGGTGCAGTGGCTCCGCACACCATTCGCCATGCTGACAGTGACGTGTGTGTGCCTACCCTTCATTGGCACTGTACAGGGCACGTGCTTGCCCACCAGAGGGTGTACCTTGAGCACTGAGATGTCCAATCCTGTCACGAGCATGGTCCTGAGAACATTTACGCAAGATGACCCTGAGGATATGCAGCTATATATTTTAGCCAGACTCAAAAGATCCAGCAATTCTCTGCAGTGATTTCTGGTAATAATGGATTTACTGGAAAAGCTGACCAACAGAGCCTCGGGAAGAGTGAGAACAATGGCAGAGCCAGGCTCACAGAGATGAGACTGAACAAATCCAGGATCTACAGCAGCTCCAAGGCCCTGGCTTGGGGAGCGAGTCGGGATTCTTACCTGTGTGCCCTGCCTATCTGTGCCAGGCACACCCAGCTGCCTGCTCTCCCCTGCTACCACCTGCTGACTGGTTTCTTCCCTCCACCAGTGTCTTTTCCTCTTCCTCATAGTTTCTGGTGACTCACCTTCCTCACAGCTCTGTTTCTTTCTCAATTATTCCACTACCTACTTTCTCGTAAAGCTGCAACCCTTGCTGGGCACTGCCTGCTCCTCAGTTGTCTTCAATTCAGAGAGGGATCACACTGGCCACTCAGCACGTCTTTTTTCTACTGGGGCCCTGTGGTCAGTTGCTGGCCTCTCTCTGGATTCATATCTTGTGGTCAATTGCTTATCAAGAGGCAAACAGTCATTGCCTTGGGCCAGGTGAGAAGTAAAGTTCAGAGGTGATGAAAAGCAAGCCTTGCTGCCCAAGGTTGCCTCTTCTGCAGGGCTGTGGTCAGGGTGGTTTCCTCTGCAACAGCCCATGGCCTTGACAGACACCTTAGCCAACATCACCCATCCTCAGCAGGTCATTAGAGAGTGCATACGTGTACTTGCTCCCCTCCCCCATCGTCCTGGCCTCTTTTAGAATTGCTGCTTACAGCTCTGCTATGATGTGATGCCTCCGCATTGACCAAATGTGTTCTTCTGAGCAGCTTTACCTAAAATATATTCCTCTATCTGTTGTAGATGTGGTTGAGGATGTTGCTCAGTGATCCTTTCTCCTGCAAGAAAAACCTTTCTTTTGTCTTTTTAATAGAAATAGCTGTACTTTTCCTGAACAACTGGTTTGAGTATGTCTTCAGACATAATGAATCCTATAAGTCACCCATATTTCCTTTTGTATTCCCTACTAGGAGGTCAAAGCCAAGTCTGCAGCAAGTTTACATGGCAGTTATGTATGAATTTTACATACAGTCTCTTCCTCTTATTTTTTATCTTTTTTTAAAGATATATGTTTTGGATATGTTGCCCCAGCTGGTCTTGAACTCCTGGCCTCAAGCAGTCTTCCTGTCCCAGCCTTCCAAGCACCTAGAAGTACAGGCAGGACCCACCATGACAGCTTCTTTATTTTTTAATCACCCTAATTTCCTCAGTTATTTTCTGTCTGCCTTTACTGTATATATTTTTGTAAGATGTGTCAAATGTTTGAAATGAGGTGGAGTATAAAATTTTTTTTTAAATATTATTAGAAACTACAGGTTATCCAAAATGCTTGAGACTAGAAGTGTTTGGGATTTTTTTGGATTTTGGAATATTTGCATATACATAAAATATGTTGGGAATAGGACCCAATTCTGTACATGAAATTCATTTATATTTCCTATGTACATTATATACATCAACTGAAGGTAATTTTATACAATATTTTTAATAGTTTTGTGCATGGAACAAAGTTTTGACTGCAACCCAACATATAAGGTCAGATGTGGGATTTTCTACTTGTGGCATCATATTGCACTCAAAAAGTTTAGGATTTTGGAACATTTCATATTTTGGATTTTTAGATTAGGGATGTTCAACCTGTACTGATGATAGTTGTTCGTGCAGCAAGTATTAAGCCCCTACTTTTACTAGTTGCCTTGAATAAAACATATTTTCTGCATTATTTATGTCTATTTCAAGTACAAATTGAATGGGTTTTAAAGAGAAAGAAATCACTGAGGGCTGGAGTGATTACATTTGAGTGGGTCCTTGAAGGATGAGTGAAAAACTTCGCAAGGGTCCTCATGGACCTGTCCACCCATCTGTCTTGGAACATGTCAGGCAGAGCCTGTGTAATGCAGAGCAGGAGCATCATGCTTTTAGGAAAAAAGGCCTTATGGCTGGGGGCTCTTTATTCCTCAGTGAGAATTTTATTCACCACAATTTATACATATATGTTTTCCAAAGCATAAAAAGAAAATTAACATGGAAAATAATGCCACAAACGCCATAGAAATGACTTGAAGTCTTTATTTTAAAATTTCAGAAGTATAGTCAATTCTTTTTAAAAAGATATTCATGGCCCAGCACAGTGGTTCATGCCTGTAATCCTGGCAATTTGGAAGGCTGAGGTGGGAGGATCACTTGAGGCCAGGAGTTCGAGCCAAACCTGGGCAGCACAGCTAGCACTCATCTAAAAAAAAAAAATAAAAATTTTAATAAAATCAGTAAAAGATATTTATAGTTTGCTCAATATTTACATAATAAATTTTTAACATTTCCAGTCAATTATAAATAAAGTACATATTTCTTATATTAACTCTCAGAAAGAGTAGGGATTGATCTTAGGGAGATGTAACTCAAGGAGATTTCTTTGTCATGGTCCTATTCAAATAATTTGCCCTTTTGATATTTTGATTTAGAGAAATGAATTTTGGGTTATCTTCTCTAAGTGATCTAATTTTTTTAAAATACCAGATAAAATACCATGCTCTGAGCTGATCTCCCTCTACTGCCCTTTGGAGAGAGCTCGGAGAAGGAAGGGTCATCTCATCTGTACTGTCAGCCAGGCATATGAGAAGGCAGGCTTGCTGGTGGAGGGAGACGCATCACAGTGTGTGCCCTAGAGTCAAATAGACTTTTTTTTTTAAAAAAAAAATCTATCATTTATGGTTATCTTTGTATGTCCACTCACTCAGAAATGCTGAGTGAAAAATGAAATTACTGTTTCTATTGCAATGTTACAAAGAGTATGTCACTCTAAGTTTTCTCCTTTCAGAACAAACCTCATGCACTCAGGTTCTCATGTGCCTGAAGCGGATGTTAGGATGCAGATGGAACACACGGATTATCGCAGGTCCATAATGCAGCAACAATTCTGTCTCTCCTGAGCAGAATTAAAACGTTAAGTTCTTGCCCTTTTTAAGTAGACTGTCATATATCAAACACAAAGAAAAGGAAATGGAATTTTGCTAGCTAAAATTAATTACAAGATAGAAAAAATACTTGAACTAAAATATCTTTAGTTTAAGTATTTCTAACATCCTTTATGTATACTATTACCTTATCTACTTGAACTGATTTCCTTTTATAACTGAGAATGGTGCCTTGCTCAGTGAAACTCACAAAACTGTAGTTTTAATTTAGTGACAGACTAGCCAAAGTGCAACTTTTAGAATTGTAAACCTCAAATAAGCATGCTTTATAATTTGAAAACAGACCCCAAAATATTCTTTCTCTGTCAAGTAACTTAACAGCTTCTTTTTCTGCATGTCTGTGTTTCTGAAAGGATGATATTGGAAAACTGGGCAAGATGTTGATGCACGGCCCTTTCAATGTCTGGACAATCCACAAGGATCGTAATAAAATGAAGGATTTTATTCGATTTAAGCCCAGTCAGAGGCAAATCTATCTGTTTGAAAGGGGAATAGTGTTCTGTAAGATACACGTGGAGCCTGGCGACCAGGGGCTATCTCCTCATTACAGCTTTAAGAAGTCTATGAAGGTAAAGGAACTCCTGTGGAATCTTAGAGTCACCACAACCCAGTGGAGAGAGAGGTAGAGGGAGAGAGAGAGATCCTTGTTGCAGATGAGGAAGCTGAATCTTAGAGAGGTGAAGTGAAGTTGCCAAATACCACACAACAGAGCTAGAATCCACATCCAGGTCTGTCTGAGTCCAGAGTCGGGGCTTGTCATCAGTCATAGACAGGGCCAGGGCTGGCATAGAGGTGCCTTTGTGGTAAGTAAAGAAAAGGGAACTTACGGTAGCCTGTCTAGACAAACTAATAGTTAAAGTACCCTCTTTCCTCCAGGCAGAGGGGTGAAAGACTTGGTGATTAGAATGTGGCCTGAATTTCATCTCAGACCTGCCCTTCTCAACTGCACATCTTTGTGTGTAAGTCTAGGCAGTATCCTGACCTTGGGGGTCTCGGGACTCATGTCTACACCAAGCATTGTTTCTCATCTGTATAGGAAATGTTTCATAGCCAGCTAGCTATGAGGTACACACACACACACACACACACTCTCTCTTTTGATTAAAGCCATTAATTTATTCATAGTAGCCTTTGTTATTTATGTTTCTTAATGGATACTCATTCAGTTGTTATTACACAGAGATTTGTGAAATAGGTACTAAAGGAGAGATGATCTCCTTACTTAAAGGTTGAGGGCTACAGCTCTCTTTATGAACAGATACAGTCTATGTTACCTTCGGAAACAGACAAGACAGATGACATGGTGCCCGATTGTGTTTTATGGTTCCTTGGAGCCACTAACAGAGGAAAGTAAAACACTTGGAAGGAAGATGGAAGAAGAAAGCTGTCAACGGTAGAAAGGATTAGAGTGACTGCCACGGACAATTTTAAAATCAGAAAATAATGATATAGAACATTTCTCTTCCTTCTTTTACAATAGTTGATGACACTTTCAATTCGCCAACTTGGAAGGGGGAGCACTAAAAAGTTTGAAATTACTAACCAAAATGGACTTGAGAAATACATCCTGCAGGTAAAAAACATACCTTCCCCGTAGATCTCCTCTGCTCTTTCCCTATTGTGTTCTCATGACTTGACAAGTTATTTTCTATCTCATTATTCTAAAAGTCACTCAGAGAATAAAAGCTCTGTCCAATAAAAGCTGAGTCCAATACTCAGGGTGATCTGATATTCATAGTATTTTCTTCTCTGTGATTACAGGCAGCTTCAAAAGAAATCAGAGATTGTTGGTTTTCAGAAATAAGCAAATTACTGATGGAGCAACAAAACAATATTAAAGGTAGGTTACCCCTGCTGTCTTTAGTCTGGAGAGAGATGCTGATTCCAGCTTTGCGGTGGGTGTGCAGATTGGAGATACTATTAAAGAAAATGGTGTGCTAGGAGAATAACTGTGGCCACATTTTCACAGTCCCTGGAAGCACCTGTGCTTGCTTTAGATCGTGAGGGAGTTTGTTTTTTGTGGTTGCATGTGGTTATGTGAAGTTATTTTGGTATGTCCCTTTTAGTTGTGTTCCCCCTGTGCATCTGGTTGCCAACGTCGACTTTTCAATCAAAAATCCCAAAACCACTCAAGAAAATGTTAACAGAGATTCAAATGGTCAGTACTACTTTTCAAAAGCTGTACTACTTTTTTTTAAGTGTTAAGATATAAACAATATACCATAAAATTCACTCTCTTAAAGTATATAATTCAGGGGGTTTGACACTGTTCACAAGGTTGTGTAACAATAACCACTCTAATTCTAATTCTAATTCTAATTTTAGAACATTTTCGTAACCTGCCCCTAAAAAAAGTCCTGCACCAATTAGCAGTTACTCTACATCTTTCCTTTTTCCTCAGCCCCTGGCAATCGCTGGTATACTTTCTGTCGCTGTTGAATTTTCCTGTTCTAGGCATTTTATATAAATGGAATCATATAAATTGTGGTCCTTTCAGGCTTCTTTCTCCTAGCATAATTTTTTCAAGTTTTATTCATTTTGTAGCATATGTCATTACTCTGTACATTTTAATGGCTGAATAATAGTTCATTGCATGGATCTACCATATTTGTTTATCCATTCATCAGTTGATAAATATTTAAGTTGTTTTGTTTTTTGAATATTGTAAATAATGCTGCTATGGATATTTGTATACAAGTGTTTTTGTGACTCTTTATTTCCAATTTTCTTGGATATATGTAAGTGGAATTGCTAGGCCATCTGATAATTCTATGTTAACTTTCTGAGGAACTGCCAAATTGTTTTCCAAAGCTGTGCCATTTCACATTCACACAATGTATGAGGGTTCTGTGTTTTCCACTTCCTCCCCAACACTTGTTATTTATTATTGCCATCCTGGTGGGTGTGTAGCGGTGGTTTTGATTTGCATTTCCCTCTTAACTAGTGATGTTGATCTTTTCGTATGCTTATTGGCCATTGGTCTATCTTCCTTGGAGAATGTCTATTCAACTCCTTTGCCCATTTTTAAATTGGCTTGTCATTTTATGGTTAAATAGTAAAAGTTATATATATATTCTGAATATTAGACTCTTATCAAATATATGATTTTCAAGTATTTTTTTCCATTTCATGCATTGTCTTTACTTTCTTGGAGTGAGGCACAAATGTTTTTCCTTTTGAGGAAGTCTAGTTTATCTATTTTTCTTTGGTTTCTTATTTTTTGGATGTCATATCTAAGAAAGCATTGCCCAATCCAAGGTCATGACAATTTACACCTATGTTTTCTTCTAAGAATTTATAGTTTTAACTCTTTCATGCAGGTCTTTGATTCATTTCGAGTTAATTTTTGTATATGATGTGAATTAGGGGTCCAAGTTCATTCTTTTACATGTGGATATCTGTTGTCTCAGAACCATTGGTTGAAAAGACTATTCTTTTCTCCATTGAATAATCTTGGCATCCTTGTGGAAAATAAATTGGGCTTAGATACAAAATTCTTGGCTGACAGTTTTTCCTTTAAGTACTTTGAATATGTCATCCCACTGCCTTCTGGACTTTGTGATTTCTGATGAGAAATCAGCTGTTAATCTTATTGAAAATTCCTTTTATGTGCTTGTTGCTTTCAAGATTCTTTGTCTTTTGATAGTTTGATTATTATATGTCTAGATGTAGATCTCTTTGAATTCATATATCTTGGAGTTTGTAAACTTTTTTGAATGTATAGATTGATGTTTTTTTGTCATATTTGGGAAGACTTCAGCCATTATTTCCTTATTTTTTCAGCCCCTTTGTCTTTCTCTTCTCTTTCTGAGACTCCCATTATGTGTAGTTTGTATGCTCAATGGTGACCCACAGGTCTCTGAGGATCTGCTCATCTTTTCTTCATTCATTTTTCTTTCTCTTCCTCAGACTGGATAGTTTCAATTGATCTATATCTAAGTTCTCTGATTCTTTCTTCGGCCTCTTCAAATCTGCTATTGAGCAACTCTAGTGATTTTTTTCACTTCAATTATTATACTTTTCAATTCTAGAATTTCTACTTGGTCCTTTTAAAAAAATGTACATATTCTCTATGTACATTCTCTATTTAGTGAGAGTATGTTCTTGTGCTTTCCATTTGTTCTTTATGATTTCCTTTAACTCTGAACATTGAAAAAATAGCTGATTTAAAGTCTTGGTCTAGTAAGTCCAATATCTTGGCTTCCTCAGAGACCATTTCTATTGACTTTTTTCCTGTGTATGGGCCAAAATTATGTCTCATAATTTTCTATTGAAAACTGGACATTTTAAATAACATAATGTGACAACTCTGGAAATCAGATTCTCCTCCTTTCCCTGTGTTTGTTGTTTTTGCTGTTTGTTGTCGTTTCTTTGTTCAGTGACTTTTCTAAACTCATTCTGTAAAGTCTGCATTCATTATCTGTATGGCCATTGAAGTCTCTGCTCAGTTAGCTTAGTGGTCAGCTGATGACAGGACAGAGATTTCTTTAAATACCTGAAACCAGTAAATCTTCCAGTCTATGCCAAGGGGCTCTGTGTGCACACTGGGGCACACCTTCAGCCCTCAGCCAGGCAGTTGACAATTCCTCCTTAGCCTTCACTTCAGCATCAAGATCAGCCAGAGGTGAGAGCACGGGACCTTCTCAGATCTTTCCTGAGCATGCCCACAAGACAGCTGTGCATGGTTTTCTAGATTCTTACAAATATTTTGGAGTTTTTCTAAGCCCCTATGAACATCTCATTCCAAAGCTTTTCCTTTTAAACTTTTCGATTAGCCCATTTTTTCCCCAATTACTATTCAGTGCCTTAGGAAGCCATGAAATTAAACAATTGCCTCTAGTCATTTTTTACTAATGTCCCTGAGGACAAGACTTCACACTGGGAAAGCTCTAAGTCAGGTCTAATAAAGACAGCCTTGTAAGCGGAGTATTCCAAGGAACCCCTGGACAGGTCAAATAATGACAATTCTCTGGGGATGAGGCGTTGCAGGAGCTCCATCCCTGTCTGTCCACAGCCATGGCTGCCAGACAGCGAATGGTCACCATCACTGCAGGCTGTTGGTTTCCAAGGCTCCCACCAAGGAGGGGGAGGATAGGAATAGGGCAAATTAAAACACCACAAAGTTCACTGTTCATACTGAGATGTAATAATTTTTCTTTAATAAATGCTTTCCAGATTGCTATAAATCCATTTAATTTCCAGTGTTCTGAAGAAAATTGTTTCTAACAATTTTTGCCAGTTTTTTCTATGTTTTCATGAAGGAGAGAATTTTTGAGTGTTTTTTCACCATTTTACTGATGTTACCCACTATACTAAAAATCATCTTTAAGTAGGATTTATCTTTTCATATTTGGTTTTTTTTTCCAATTAATTCTTATAATAGTAGGGATGTTTGGTGGGAAAATCCATACCAAGCTTTATCAATTAAGTTCTAGTACTCACTTTAGATAATGTTGCTAGGGTTAGGAAATGCCAGTCTCATGTGGGAAATCAAGCTCTTATCATTTATACTGGCAATGGTTCATTCGTTTGACAAGAAAAAATATATAAAAATGAAAAGATGGATTGTTTCCTTCAGAGACTTAGCAGGAATGCAACCATTTCACATTCTTTCTTTGTCTTCTCTGATCATCAGCCAGTCAGCAGTGCACAACGGTAGGTGTGCATTCGTAAAATGTGGAAAAAGGTAAACTAAGAAATGTAACTGAAAAGTCACCACATTAGTTTTCTGTCATAAGAACCAAGTGACATAAGTTCTTGATTTAAACTGTAGGCATCGGCCAAGAAATAGTAACAAGATTATAGAGTTGATTTCATTTTGTGTGAAGGTAAGTTAGGAAGAAATTATGATTTACTTTTGTTTTTCAACTATTAATACTATGTTAAATATATGTTATGGTACTTGAGTATGAGTGCCCTAGAGGCTTAACACAGAAAGATATGGCAACTTTAGTGGAAAAAGTTTCTTGTTTTTCCAGAAATAACATTCTAGTCACAAGATTGTTCTAGAAATCCTTACTCCCTGAGTCAGTGTTTCTCAAATGGTGGTTTAGGGACCACACCTGCATTATAATTATTTCAAGGGCTTATTACAAATGCAGATTTCTGGGTTCCACCCAGAACTTTGGAATTAGAATAACTAGCGTTAGTGCCTGGGGATATGCATTTTAGTTTATTAAACTTTCTAGACAGAGACTTTATACTATAATTTTACAACAGTTTTATTGAGGTATAATGACATAATAAACTGCACATATTTAAAGTGTACAATTTGGTAAGTTTTGACATATTTATACACCTGTAGAACACTACCACACTCAAGATAATGAACATACCTGTCACCCCCCAAAGTTTGCTCGTGTCCTTTTGTATTCCCTTCCTCCTGCCCTCCCTTGCCCACCCCAGGCAGTTACCGATCTGTTCTCTGTCACTATGGATTAGTTGATATTTTCTAGAATTCCATAAAGAGAATCATATAGTATGTGCTTTTTTTTGGTCTGGTTTCTCTCACTCAGCATAATTATTCTGAGATTCATCTATGTTGCTTTGTGTAAATGATAGTACCTTTTTTGTTGTTGCTGAGTAGTATTCCATTGTTGGCTGTATCCCATTTTCTTTATCCATTTACCTGTTAGTGAACATTTGGTTTGTTTATGCTTTGGGGCAACTATGAATAATGCTGCTATGAACACTCAAGTACAAGTCTTTGTGTGGAAATGTCTTTTCATTTCTCTTACGTAGACACCTAAGAGTATAATGGTTAGGCCATACAGTAGGTGTGTGTTTAACTTATTAGGAAATTGCTAACCATTTTCCAAAGTGATTATACCATTTTACATTCTCATAGCAACGTGTGAGAGTTTGTTCCACTTGCTCCATATCATTATCAACACTTGATATTGACGGTCTTTTAAATTTTCAGGCTTCTAGTAAGTGTGTAGTGGTATGTCACTGAGGTTTTACTTTACTTTTCCCTGGTGAGTAATGGTTGAACATCTTTTCATGTGATTCTTTGCCATATGCATATCTTCTTTGGTGAAGTATCTGTTCAAATCTTTTGCTCATTGTTTTCTTATTATTGAGTTTTGAGAATTTTTATGTATATCCTAGATACAAGTCCTTTATTAGATATATGCTTTACAAATATTCTCTTTCAGTGTGTGGCTTATCTTTTCACTTTGCTAAGAGTAACTTTTGAAGAGCAGAAAATTTTAATTTTGATAAAATCCAATTTAAAAAATTTTATAGATCATACTTTTGGTGTCCTGCCTAGGAAATCTTTGTCTAAAGGCCACAAAGGGCCAGCTAAGGTGGCTCATGCCTATAATCCCAGTACTTTGGGAGGTCAAGGGGGAGGACTACTTGAGGTCAGGAGTCCGAGACTAGCCTGGGAAACAAAGTGAGACCCTGTCTCTATAAAAAAATTTTTTAAGAATTATCTGGGTATAGTGGCACGTTCCTATATTGCCAGCTACTCAGGAGGCTGAGGAGGGAGGATTGCTTGAGCCCAGGTGTTAAAGCTTGCAGTATGCTAGTATCATGCCACTATACTCAAGCCTGGGCAGCAAAGTGAGACCTCATCTCTTAAAAAAAAAAACAAAATCTCACAAAGATTTTCTCCTATGTTTTCTTCTAGAAGTTTTATAGTTTAAGTTTTATATTTAGGTCTCTGATCTATTTTGCGGTTTTTTTTTATGTTTCTGTTTTTGTTTTGTATATGGTGTGAGGTATGGATCAAAATTCAGTCTTTTGTGTATTGTTGAAAACACTATTCATTTGTTGAATACACTATTCTTTTTCCAATTGACTATTTATATAAGTGCATCTATTTCTTGTTGCCTGATTCTTTTCCATTGATCTATTTGTCTATCTTGACATCAATACTTCATTATTTTGATTACTGCTACTTTATAATAATTCTTAAAATCAGATAGTTTGAGTCCTCCAACTTTGTTCTTTCTTTTTAGAGTTGTTTTGGTTATTCTATGTCCTTTACATTCTAAAATTTATATATTCTAGCACAGCTTATCAACTTCTGAAAAAAACATTATTGGGACTTTGGGATTGTGTAAAATCTATAGAACAATTTGATGAAAATCAACTTCTTAACAATGAGCTTAACTTACAACTTAAATTTTAATAGAATCCCCTCTGCCCTGCCCTACAGAAAAATGACACATGGTTATGATGAGAACATCACATTTATTCAGTTGACAATTCAGAAACACATTTCTCAAGCCCTCCTCAAGGCCTGGCACTGTGCTCTCTAGGTTGTGACAGGAATGTGAAATCAGGAGTACCGTTGAGTATTGAGAGTCCTGGTCCCTGGCCTGCTCTAGCAGTTCAATGGCTAAGACCTTCACCTGCAGTGACCTGGGATCAGATACAGGTGGACAGGGACACACCAGCTGGTGTAATGTCTCTAGCCTTTGAGAGGTTTGGGGAAAATATTATCTATGAGGAAGGTGGAATTGGGAGGCTCAGATCAATCACCAATTTAAAGCACAGTGTGAGAATCAGAGGGCCTCCTTGCCAGCGTTGAGCCCCTCATCTCCTACTGCAGGTCAGACTAAGCTAAAGTGAAAATGGCAGAACTCAAGAGAAGGATGAATTCTCAGCCTAGGCAAGTCTGCCACCTGGTCATTTTGGGTTCCTACTACCAGTAGACGAGCAGGCAAAGTCAGGCTCTGATAAGGAAATTGGGGACCTTAAAACTTGGAATGAGGATGTCTGGCTACATGCCCTTTACCTCCTGGGCTGGCAGCTGTGGCCTATTCCCTCATGTAAAATAGACCCTTTCCTGTCCCCTGAGGCTATGCAGAAGCCTCAGATGAGGCAATCAAAACAGCATTTGCCATTCTCAAGACGTGTCCCCACCTCCCTTCCTGACTCTTCCAGAGCAATAACTAGGATCAAATTACATCATGACCTGACGAGGGAAGAGTCACACGTGAACCTATGGGCATGAGCTCAAAATGTGAAGATCTTGTGCTCTAATGCCCACCAAAGAAGATCCATTGCAGACGTGCCAAATGACCAAGCCAGCTGGGAAACTTGGCCAACAGATGTCAGTCAGCTTCCTCCTTGGCATCCCAGTGCCTGCACCATGGGCTCATAAATGGAGAAGCCTTGGTGGCACATGGAGGCTGTGCTTGGGCGTAGCAGTGTGGGCTCCCTGTCATTGAGACTGATCTAGCTGCTACCACTGTTACATGTCCAACCTCCCAGCAGATCAGTGCTGGGCCTCCAAGTTGGTACCATCGCTCGAGGAGACAAATGGATTTTATCAGACCCCTTCAAGCTGGAAAGTACAGTGTGTGATCAACTGTTTAACGTTATACTGATCAAGAGACTCACTATGGCAAAAGAAGCCGTGGACATGTAACCACAGGACCCACTGGTCCCACCACCCCATTCAGAAGGTGCCAGCCTGATAGAACAGTGGGGCCTCTTGAAGGCAAGGTGGAGCAGCAGCTTGGACGTGGCACTGTGGGGGTGGGGTGCTGTCCCTCAGGATGCAGTTTGCACCTTAAACCAATGGCTACTTTATGCTGCTGTGCCCCCAGTAGGCAGAATCTGGGAGCCAAGAAGTCAAAAGAGTAGTGACCTTGCTCATTATTACTCCAGTAACCCACATGGGGAATTCTTTCTCCCAACCCTACAACTTTAACCCCAGTGGCTCTAGAGGTCTCAGTCCGAGAGAGGCACTTCCACTAGGGGACATAGTAAGAGGCCATCTTGAATCTGTGTCTGCCACCTGCTGCTGCAGTTGGTCCTTTGCTATACCTTCAAGTCATCTCCCTCCCATTCATTCTAGACACCCCTGCCCCATCTGACACTTCTGCCGGTGGCATGCGTAGGGGACATCCAGGACTCTTATCAGGCTGTGGTTCCTTTACTTGCCCATTTAGAGTTACAGCTGGGCATGAGAGGATTCAGAGATGCCCAGTGGATCGCCTGAGCGTCACATGTGTCCTCTCTGCCTCTATTAAGCAGCAGACATCCCTCCTCATGCTGATCAGGACCAGTGACTTCTTCCGGTGTGGCAACTGCTTTCTTTGCCTGCTGGCCACTGGCACAAGGACAAGATGATAGGATTCCTAACGTCAGTAGGGCTAGGGCCTGGGAAGTGGGGGCAAGGGAATTCTCCTAAGTTTCTACACAGTTTTGGATGGGCAGTCGGAACAGGAGATTAATCAGCTTCTCTCTGGCAGTTGATAGTGAAAATAAAGGAGTTAAGTTAATAATGTTTTACTAGCTTGGATTGTGCTGAAAATTTGAATTCTGAATTCACTTTTGTCCCTGATTTGCAGAGCCCTGGCCCTGTGAAAGACACATAAAATGAGAATAACTTTTCTACTTAAGAGCTAATAGAGGAAAAGCCTGTCTGCAGGCTTTGAGAGCCATAGGCCCCTCTACAGGCTTTAATGTAGTTCTCTTGTTGAGTCCCTCAGGGTTTTGGAGGTGGCCTATGAACTATCTAAAAGGAAATGCCACAAAAATTAGCAAAGAAACAACCTAACAAGGGAACTACATTAAGGCCTGCAGAGGGTGCTGTGGCATTTCCTTTTAGGCTAGATAATTTCTTTACTTTCATGATTGTTTTATTGTTACTCACACATATTTTGTACACTCTAGTCTAACTAATTTTGATAAAGAAAATAAGTTCTAGCAAACATTCCTCTCTGGAGAAATTGTAGTTTATTTTATTTCGTTTCATTTTATTTTATTTTATTTTTTTGAAATGGAGTCTTACTCTTGTCACCTGGGCTAGAGTGCCATGACGTCAGCCTAGTTCACAGCAACTTCCAATTCCGAGGCTCAAGCCATCCTCCTGCCTCAGCCTCCCAAGTATCTGGGACTACAGGTGTGCATCACCACGCCTGGCTAATTTTTTCTATTTTTAGGAGGGACAGGGTCTCGCCCTTGCTCAGGCTGGTCCTGACCTCAAGCGATCCTCCCACCTCAGCCTCCCAGAGTGCTAGGATTACAGGTGTGAGCCACTGCACCCAGCCGATTGTGGTTTATTTTAGACAGCTGACCAATTGATTTTAATTATTTTAAGTTTCCTTTTCTGATTATAAATGGAATATACATATAGATTGTCAAAAATTTAGAAAATATAGGAAAGTATAAATGAAAATACAAATCAGACATAAGCAGATATAACCACTATAAATATCTTCTCCCAGACTTTTTGTCTATAGAAATGCAGGATTGTTTAAAAATTGGAGCCATACTAAAGTTTGGGTGGTTTTGTATTTTAATCTTATTGAAAATTTTCCATTAAATCTCTGATGAAATGGGCAAGGCTTTGACTAAACCCAACTAGGCCTGTTGGCTTCTCCTTCACTCCTACCATGCACCTTTGGGCCCACTCTAACCCAAAACAAATTGAAGGCAGCTGGTTGCTGAGCTAGGACATAGTTTCCCAACAGTAAAGTTTCTTTGACCCCAGCTCCAATGGCTCTGAAAGTCTAAGACAGCCAGCTCAGATAGCCCTGGAAGCTGCCAAGGACTTTGACAACAGAAAATGCACCAAAAGAAATGTGCTCTGAGAATATGTAGAATCTGAAAACAATTAATTGAATGCTTAGGAATGATTCACTCCCTCTTGGCCAAAGACAGGGCTGCAAATGAAATAGACACTTCAACTATAGACCAACCTAGACATCCAAGTTTATACTCTGGATCACCAAGCAAAAGATCCTAATTCAGCCTAATATCTCTTAGAACATTCTGAAACTCTCTCCTGTTGCGAGCTCTAAACAGCTACGGGGATGGATCAGCCAGAAAATGACCACACGTGTTAAATCCTAGAAGACAGAGAGGGAGTTTGGTTAGCAGCACAGCATAATGATAAAGGGTTCAAACTCTGAGGTCTTACAGACCTAGGCTCAAATCCAGCTTCATCTCTTTGGATGAGTTACTTAGCCCTTGTACAGCAGGCTCTGCAATGGTCCATTTGTGCCCTCTAGTGGACAGCAGGGAAAAGCCATGATTTTGTCTTCAAAGTCTATAATTTGCAGAAAATATGTATTCTGATGAGGATAATTTAAACTAACGAGTTCACTTGTTAATAAATTTCATTCAATTTGCTTAAGCAAAATAAAAACTTAGAATTATAGGCACTAAATGTTGAAGCTAGATTCCTTGAACCATTTAGGATTTACATGATGTGTGCTACAAAGATTATCCACTAAGGGAAAAGAGAATATTCTCCAGTCCTTATCAGCATGAATCTTCATGGACACCGTTCCCATTCTTCCTGTCCTTTTCCACCAACACGATGTTTACTCTGGTACATGGACTAGAAGTGCCCCAGAGACTCAGGGTATATGTGCCCAACATACTGCTAGACCTTGGCTGGGACTGGAGTCATTCCATTCATTTTCCAAGAATCCATGGATAACTTTGCTATAATCAAATTGAATACTCATCAAGATCCTGTGTGTTTGGTTTGGTTTTTCTGAGGGGTATGTGTGTTTGCACTGTGTTTCTTTTTAAAGCTGTTTATTATCCTTATAATTTGTTTCATTCCCTGGGTGTTTATGAAGATGAGATGATGGCAAATAAATCTCCCCTAAATTTAAGTAATAATAGAACACCTGGAGTGCTCAGAGCTGTTCTGAGACCTTCTCTTTAGTATTATTGTAATTATTATCAAAAATAATCATAGCAGGTGTTACTTATTGAACTCCTATGATGTATCAGGCATTTTATGTTATCAACATTTCTGCTAATCCTCATGCCTCCACTGCAAAATAGATATTATTATCCCCATTTTAGAGATAAGGAAACTGATGCTCAGAGAGGTTAAGTGACTTACCCAGGTTCACACAGCTAGTGAGTGGCAGTCAGAATTGCACTCACGTCTGACTAACTGCAAAGCCCCTTCTACCACCTGGCAATGGGCCTCTCATTTGTTCACTCACATGCCTGTGACTGGCCAGCCCCCGAGTCTGAGATTCTGGGGTGCCCTCAGTGCTGCCAGCTCCTTAATACCTAAGACACTTAGGACCACAGAGCCAGTGAATCCAGGAGGGGATTAGATACGCAGGTGACTGACAACAGAGCAAACGGCAGCCAAGGGAG
>CAUYSK010109046.1:0-66192 GCA_963575035.1 Avahi laniger | reverse complement strand
TCACTTTATCTCAACTTCTCTTCCAGCAATGATCACTTCTGCCTTCTAACACATTTGTAAGTGTACTTGCCATTTTTCTTCCCTGCCCCCTTCTGCCCCAGACTATGAGCTCTCCTTCACCAGACTGAATTTTATTCATTTTGATGTGCTCCACCGTTCTTAGCTCCATGCTTGGCACCTCAGAGACACTCAGCAGTCTGTTGAATAAATGAATACATTTCTAATTTTATCTATTGGGCTATGTAACTCTATACTAACTCATTTTGCCTTACAATACTCTACTCTTTTGTCATCTGCTTTCTTTCCCTTTCTGGACCTTTTGGGGCCAGACTTTGCAATAGATCTCATGCTTTAAGCTATCCAATAAAAAAAGAGTGTAAGAGAATTAGGAAAGGGCTCAAATCATTATTTCCTCATGTGTTACATTCATTAAATTGGTTCATATATTTTTTAATGTAGAAATACAGATATAGCTCTTATCTTTATATTGCATAAATCCTGACTAAGTTACACAGTTTTAAAAGCATGTTTATATTTATTTTCTCACATAATTGTCAAGGTCCTACTGGCAGTTATTAAGGAACAAGCCATGCCATTCTACTCTTTTTTAGAGACCAGAAGTACTAAGAACCAGACATCCTGGAGGAGACAGGATGGTTCTACTTTCAAATGTTCTCTTCTGGTATAAGACCATGTGTCAGAGTTTTGGCTTCAGATATTATGCTTGATGTGATAAGCAATTATTACTCTTGGATCCCTTCTGTTCATAAGTACTTGGGTTCCTGAGTGAGAGGAGGAAAGTTATTGATACTTCAAAATAAAATAGTAACTGGCTTTGCCGGTATATATTCATTTTGGTAGCCTTGTCTTTCTACTTGAAGAAAAGTAACTGTCTGAGAATTAACCAACCAGCATTTATTGACCATCTGCTCTGTACTCAGCCTTATGCTGAATTAGAAAGACTTTGAGGAGTGGGCCTAAATCTTACTCATCTTTGTAATCACTACCTCCCCTCCAATGGGGCCAAGTTTAATATACTCATTAAACAATGTATTGACCATTTGTTGTGAACCAGGCAGAGTGCTAGGCACTGGGTATAGGAAGATGAATATGTCTGGTATCTGTTTTCAGTGAACTTGTAATAAAGGAGGAGAAACCAACAATGAAGCAAATGATGACAATATAGCATGGCAGGTTCTATACCAAGTATTTCTCAAGAATGTGGTAGAAGCATCTAGAATGGCCAGCTCAAGTATCACTCTTTTTAGAAGCTTTCTCTAGGTCTTTAAAAGGTTTAGTAGGGACTTAATTTATGTTTTCTCAACAAAAGAATAACTATGAAAATTTAAACACAATAAAAGGCCAAAAGTAGTAAAATGGCCAGTGAATAGCAGAGGCAGTGAGTGTAGAAAGAGTCTGCAGGGAGATTACTGTGGGACTGGTGGCTTATGGGAAGCAGCAATGAATTTCCCAAGCCCAATCCGATTGATGGCCCCCAAAAGTCTATTGAGATTAAATTCTTGGTCTGATTGTACTGTAAGTACAGAATCATAGGTCAGCTTCTGCTGAAGAATGTTCTGATATACTCTTCAGAGTTACAACTGGGAAAGCTGTCTGGATTAATTTCGGGGTATGTGACACTTTGATCCTCTAAACATAGATTATATTTTTTGATATTCTACACAGCTATGAACCTTCCCTTGCTACTCTTTGTGGGAATTAGGGAAATAAATCCTCAATGAATGTGGCAAAAAAGAAGTCTGTAATATGATCTGCCTATGCTTATTAAAAGGTAGTGAAGTCTCTCTAACCAAAAGATGAGTTCTTTACATCTGGGAAAGAAAGAATTGGACTCTATTCTGCATCATCTATCATAAGCTGCTAGCTGTGGTCCAACAGTTGAATATTTATTACAAGCAATGATGGAAGAGGCAAAAAGAGTCCAGTTTGATTTTCCAGATGTAAGGCTGTGTTTTAAACCACCACTTAGAAAAATGCTTTGACTTAATCATTGAGCCAGCTTGATTTGGAACTGTCACCACCAGGAGAGAAAATGTCTGGAATACTGCAATGTCATTTCTGGGCAGTCTGTCTTTTATGACTTTCTGCGCATTACTAAAGGGAGGCAAATGGATACAGTGTTGGATCGGGGACTACATGAAACCATTAGCACTGTCACTGTAGGCAGAAACAAGACCACCGGGCAGAGCACAAGGCCACCCAACATAAAACATGAGCTCCCATTAGCAACATAGTTGAGACTATCTGCCCTTGACATTTACATTTCAGAATGTTGAGCCACCAAGCATGCCATGGGATAATTATTGCTTTGTGATGATATTTAGCAACTCACAATGTGGACCACCAATTCTGGTTTGGGTTTCTTCTCTTTATTAGCACCATCTGAGAATGTCTGTGGTAGAGACTTTGGTGAATTTTGTCTGTCCTGTGGCCAAAGGAATGAAAGGAAGAGCAAGTTAGTTTGTTAACATGGAAAAATTCAGCAAAAAAACCCCATGACACATGTCTGAAAGAGGTTTCATCGAGGGTTATTTAAAATTTTCCCAACAAAGCGTACCAGAATGTTTTACTATTACTTTTTAAAGTACACTCTATATGCAAATAGTCTTGTATTAATTTCAGAGCTCTGGCGGTTTTTTTTTTTTTTAATCCAATAAGCTTTTCTGGTCAGTATTTCTATCTCAGACAGACCTGGCTATGATTATTTAAGATAAGTTCTTTATTTTTAAAATGTTTTGGTAAAGGAAAAATCAGTCCAGTCTCTTTCCTTTGTTGCCCATTTTCTCAGACTTTTCTTGGCTTTGTTTGATTTTATTCCACCTCTTACACCAAATGTCTTGGTCAAATTTTTAAACTTGAATTTACCAGTACTGCTTCTTCTGCTTCTTGTCCCTGACTCATTTGTTCCCTGATGACAAATTTCCTGTTCAACCAGTTTTTTTTTTCTGTTGTTGTTGATACTTTCTTCTCTTATACTCTTAGTCACTCAGTCAACATTTTACTGGAATTTATTTAACAGATTTCCCCAGGTGTTTATAATCCATTTACCAACTACTTATCTTTCTCACCTTTATGATTTCAATGTCTTTTAAATCCAACTGTTTATTCAAGGAAGTTTTCCATTCTCTTTGGAAACCTTGGATTCCCAAGAGAATGGATAACGAATCCTTAACTCAGTGACTCAGCACCTCAATTTTCTTACTGGAACATATTTGGATTGTAGATCTTTTTGGGAAATTGATTTGGCATTTTATTGTTGTCATCGTTTGTAAAATCAACCTTTAGCGGGAACAACCAAGAATGACTTTAAAAATGTAGAGAGAGAGGTTAAATTTTATATCTAGTGCATAAATTTCTTGATTCAAAACCTTTGACAAAAATCCCGTGAATTGAAAGAGAGTTACCTTCCATGGAAGCCATGTCTTTGGCAGTGTCAGTGGCAGACCGAGGGCTCTTTCCCCTCCCAGTCTGCTGCTCTGATAAGCAACACTACCGTGTTGCAGATTCTGATGCAATTAGCATTCGTGCAGAAAGCTACATCTTCTAAGCCTTTCTAACTCAACAAGAGTAGAGTACGTAAGCATCCTACACACTGCAGAACTGCAAATATTTGATGAATAAATGGCAGGAACTAAATATAACTAGAGAAAGCTATACCCCCCCACCACCAAAAAAAAAGGCAAAATTGTAAAAGGGCTATCTCAGAAAGAGAACATTCACGAAAGTCATGGATGTTAGAGTTTAGACCACTGTTTCATTTCTACATATGCATAATCTGTTTTGGAACCTACCATACATGCCACTATTTCCAGTAAGTAATCCAAAATTGAACTCCATCCTGGAAGGCTGAGGATTCCAAATAGTAAATTACTTACCAGATATAGAACAATACAGATTTCTCATCAAGTTACCCAGACCTCTTCTGACCACCATTTCTTAGTATCTTTATAAGAAATTCTGAGTTTCTCTTATCGGTATTAAATATATAAACTCTCCAGCTTTGCTTGTGTGGATTTTCTTTCTTTCTCACTCAGGATATTTCTCTGCTTTCCCATGCCCTGCATCATTCTTTCATCTCCAGGGGCTGATCCATCCATTTCCTGTGGGGTAGATGCTTGGCCCAAATACGTGTCATTATGGAGTTTCTCTTGGGATCTGGGGTGACGGGAAGGGATAGTTCTTGGTGGCTGATGCGCACAGCGTGTGTCTCAGGAGAAGAATCATAGAAAACAATTAACTGAGCATTTGTCAAAAATACTGGCACGCGCACGTCTTTGAGCTCCCCTAAGCTTCTCCTTCTGCTTCGCTAACCTCAGGACACTGGCCAGCAGGATGGAAAGACTGCCAAGCACGTCCAGCTCAGGCAGCCAGGAGGCCACTCCACTGGAGTATCTGGAAATCATTCTTTCACTGGCTGGGGAGGTTCCGGGGCCTCTTTATTTCCTCAGAAACAAGGCCCACCCAGATGATTTCAAGAGCGCTCTGCAGCACGGTCTCCACAGCGGACAAGCTGTGAAAGTTGGCAATCTGTAGCTCCTCTCTGTCCCCATTTCATGCAGCACATTCTTTTCCCAGCCACACAGGTTTACAGCCTCCCAAGACTTTTCTCATGAAAGGCAATATAACCCAGTGTCAAGTTAAGTTAAGATGAGTGATTAGGGAGATCTGCAGCTACTGAGAATGAGATTCCCAGTTGAGTATCAGCGGCAACCACAAGAGGTGAGGGTTTGCCTCTCTTCCATCTGCTGTCAGGAATAATGGAGAGAAGCAGAAGGTTCTGGTTTGCCTCTCAGACTCCTGGCTCTGTTTCTCACTATTGCACTGGGTAGGGGTTGAAGCTTCCTTCCCTTCTCTCTTGCCTTGGTGGTGTGGCAGTGGGCTGGCCCCATCCGGAGGAAAACAGAAGGGAAATCCCGTGAATGTGGCGCGGTGGCCTAGGTCCCACCCGGGTCAGTGCCTGAGCAGGAGAGCTCCTTCACCTACAGTGCAGCTCTCAGGTGTCAGACGGGGACACCAGTGTGAAAATGCATCCCGGCGCTCACTCTGGCCTTTCCTTCTTACCTCAGAATAAAGTGGCCTTTTTGTTTTCAATGAAGCAAATGCAATAAGCATGAAAATGTGACTGACAAAAAAAATAGAAATTTAGTGGAAATAAATTTATGCTTGACTGTTCTTGCCCTCCCAACACCTTCCAGTCCTTAAATTGGAAATGATACTTCAATAGTGGTCTTTTTAATATATAAATCTAATCACATCGTTTTCTTGCTTTAAAATCTCCAGTGGCTCTTTAGAATAAAGTGAATGGTCTTTAGCGTGATATTATTCCCTGCCCCAAACTCGAGCCTTGCTGAATCACTGTAGTTCTCACAGTCACCAGGCCCTTATGCCCAAGCCACCCTTTTAACTTGAAATGCCTTCCTTTCCCTGGCCTACCTGGAAGACTGCTATTTTAAAATGCAGGTCAGATATCTTCATCTGCAAATCCTCTCCAGTCCTCCCAAGAGCAGCGCTTGCTGTCTTTGCACCACCATGGAATTGTGTATGTACCTCTTTTATAACATTACCTTATTTTGTTTGTTGTTGTTGTTGTTCAGTTGTATGTCTCACTCAGTAGACTGTGATTTCTTTAGGGCAGGGGTTTTGTGCTATCGTCACATTAACTGCAAGGTTTCTGAATGCCTGCCTTGTAGTAGACTCATCACACTGTTGCAGAATGAATGCACACAGCTGGAAAAGATAAACAAACTATATATATCTCTCTTTCCTAAATTCACGCGTCGTTAGAAAACTGCTTTTTCCTCTGTTTTTACATTTCATAGAAGTAGTCCAGTCTCTCTTCTCTTCCCTTTGTTCTTGTCCTTGTTCACGTTCTCCACGGCTGCGTTCTTCTCTCAGAGACTCAGCTCCTATCCAGCAGCCCTTGAGCACCCTCCCAGGTGGCTGCAGTGCGCACTGGGGTCTGTGCTCCCTCTCCTCGCCCCCGGGGCCTGGGCACAGAGATCACGTCCCACTGTGGCCAGTCTCTGGGTTATTGTCCATCTCTTCACCACTGTCAGGAGTCCCTTTATTTAATGCTCTTTGCTCTGTGAGAGTGCCATCTGTTTCCTGCCTCCACCCTGATACTGTGCTCTACATAGTAATTGACTTACTATGCATCAATCTGTTAATTCATAAACTAAGAATAGTGATTTTTTTCCATTTAGTTATGTCACCCACAATAATATCTGTGGGTGTCAGGAGCCAATGTCTTGGAAATTGGGGAGTCCCGACTTAGGGAGTCCAGGGAAATACTCTCCATTGAAATTGAAATTTACATCTCCAGTCTTTGTTCTACACATTTCCCATTCATTCGACAAGTATTTATTGTGAACCACTTGCTCTTCATTCTTATCTTTGATTTTTGACCTTATCTTCCCCTTTTCTAGGTGGAAAAATTCTTAGATTATAAATCAGAGAACCTCAACGACCAGCCATGTAATTAGGCAAGTCTCTGTGCCTTAGTTTCCCTATCTATGAAATGGGAAGAATAATGTCTCTCTTACAGCCCTCACAGAGCTACTGAATAAATCAAATAAAGCAA
Organism: Avahi laniger; assembly: GCA_963575035.1. Taxonomy (NCBI): domain Eukaryota; kingdom Metazoa; phylum Chordata; class Mammalia; order Primates; family Indriidae; genus Avahi; species Avahi laniger. The sequence goes on along the minus strand of CAUYSK010109046.1, from coordinate 59,591 downwards.
TATTATTGTAACCTATAATCACATTTACTACTTTTCTTGTTTCTGCTGTTTTCATGTTCCTTCACTGTCAATGTCGTTCCTCCTTAGTGCTTCTTTTTTTTAACTATTTTTTTTTCTACCTGCTTTTTAGGTTTTCTTCCCTTTCCATGACACTCTTTTCATGCTGCTCTTTCACAAGTGCCACCCTCTTGCCTAGTCTTTTCAACATCCCTTGGAAAAGCAATCAGTCTACACCTCAGCTCCTTTCGGACTGTCCTATTCCTTTTTCTCTTCTCCCCTACTAGCTTCCTTAAAAACATCTTTTAAAAATTCTCCCCTTTTGGTAAAAGGATGAATATTCAGGAGAAATGTAAACTTGTACCAAGACTCAAACAGATATATAATTCTCTTTTGTTTTGTGAGTTTTAAGAATAAGGTTCGTAGTGAATACCAGAAAGGTTTCTAGGGTTCAACTGGTTGTAGCCCGAACATTCTCTTCTTAAGCTACTGTTGTCATTAGTAGTCTAATAACACCACCAAGGCTCAGTCCCTTTGCTCTTTCCATGTATTCTCATTTCTTCTTAATTTCATTTGTTCAGGGTTTGCTGAGCCCCTATTTTGTGCCAGACTTTTGCTTGGTGCTGCATTTTTAAGAAAGGCATGGTCCTCACTCCCAGGGAGTGGACAGTCCAGTAGGGATAAAGATGAGCATGCTGGTAATCACAAGACATGTTAGGAGAACACATGATGAATTCCGGTTTGTTTTGTTCCCAGATGTATCGACAGCATCAAGAGCAGTGCTTTGGACATAGTAGGTGCTTAATAAATATTTGTTGAATTTATGAATGAATCTTGAGATTAAATATGTTGAATAGGAATTAGTTAAAGAGAGTGGAATGAAGCATTGGAATAGGCAGAGGGAATGGCTCAGAAGCAAGAGAAAGCATGATAACTATAGGGAACTTCAGGCTTCTGTTTGGCAAGAGCTTAGAGTGGGGATGGGATATGATGAGAGTTGAGCCCCATAAATCAAGGTGTTTCTTGATAATTGCTATCACCTACTATGTGTCTCCACATACCACGTACTTTACGTACATTATCTTAAGCCTTACAACAACCCTATGAAAAAAAGTATTATTCAGCCTCCTTTGCTCATTTGAACTCAGTTTCACCTAAACACAAGTGGTGGCAGTGTTCAAGAACAGCAGTACACTTGATCCTGGCCATATATCTCTTTGATGACAAATAAGATGACCAGACTTCGGGAGTTGAGCTCAGCAGCCTTTAGAGAAAAGAGTTCAGATTTTAGAAATGTTCTTTTAGCTGCTCTCACACTCTTATTCTCTGAGAATAAATTTGAGAGGACCCTATAAAATAAGTGATCTGGAAGCTTCAACTGTGGTGCAGAAAGTTTATTAAGCAGTTGGATGCCAAATTTCAGAATAATGTGGAATAAGTAAGCTGGAGGAAGTAGAACTGGAGCATAGCTCTGTTCAGAACAAAGAACCCTGGGAAAACACTGTGGTCTCTGGCTAACCCATCAGAAGGTGTGAGTTTTTGCAGGGAGATGGCCATGCTCCCAGCAAAAAATTGGCTCCCTTTGGTACGGTCATTGCAAAGGATAAGAAAATAATATAAAATGGAAAATAATGGAAATAAAAGAATACACAAAGATGAAGGTATAGTTTTGTAGATTTATAAAGATCATAGGCAAAGCGGGTGCTCAGGGGGCCTTGGATCTCTCCGTCAATCTCAAAAGGCCAAAAGTGAAGTTTTACATGGTCATTTATAGGTACAGTGATCAGTTGCCAGGGGTGACAGATTTACATAACAACAGGTAGTTCCTCTTAAGTTAACAGTTTTTCAAAAGGCTTCTTCAGATCCCTTAACTAACTCTTTCTACGTGAACAAATGGTTACAAAATCATTCAAAGGCTAACTTCTAAGTTCTAAGATAAATTTGTCACTTAACAGAAGGGTTAAACAGAGATATATTGGCTCCATATTTTCTTTATCAGGTTATTGTGAATGGAGACAGGTAGTCAGGAGTTTAAGCAGGAACTGTCCCTTAGGCTAATTGCTTTTAGCCACAGGTGGCTGTTTGTCGGGTGGGCATTCTTTGATCAGTTCTCATCCTGTAGTTCTTAGCAGACCTGCCTTGCTTTTCAAGGCAAGTCCAAACCTTAGGTCTGAGAATGGTGGCACCACTGTGGGATGCAGCCGCTACCAGTCTTTCAGAGATGCCCTCCTGAGGTGAAACAGCTTTTGATATACAAACTAACACGTTCACATATTCCTTCAAGGGAAAGCTCTGCAAAACTCCTGAGATGTTTCTGTCTCCAATATATTTATATTAATTTATGGAGCAACAAGTTTTGGGGTGGGCTAGAGCAGTGGAATTGCAGAGAGTATGACTATTTTAAATTCTAAGAACTTTCAAATTAGTGGTTGGAAATTTAGACTGAAGGTTATTGTTAAGAGGTTCCAAGAATCCTAGATTTTTTGTGTTGGAGAAGATCTCATAGATCTTGTATGCTGACTTTCTCGTTGTGTAGATGTGGAAACTGAGGTCAAAGAAGTTCAAGGTCTCACAGCTGGCACAGAGGTCAGTGATCTCGTCACTGCACCATGTTGTCTCCTGATAATTTTTAAGTGTTACTCTTCTGCTATGAGATGCTCTCTTTAATTAACTAACAGGATGCACAAAATTTGCATCACTCTTGTTTAATATCTACTTGATAGTCACTTATTTATTCATTAAAAAAAAACCATTATTCTTAGCTCCTTAAGGATGTGGGAAAGCTCCATAGAGGAAGAACTGAATTCAGTTGGCACAACTTTTTTCCATCTTGGCTTTATTGCCATTTCTGCTATTTTTATTAAATAGCTCATACTCATCTTTTGATTTAAGGAGCTCAAAATGATTTGCCCATGTATGTGCCTTAATTATTTTGTAGCATGTGGCAAGTATTGGCAAAATGTTAGTTTAGGAAACCAGACATCGGTTTGATTATTGAGCTAGACTAACCTTCAGGTTGCACGGGAATCACTACCAGAACCCAGTTCCTGAGAATCCTGACACCAGAGATCACAGTTACCCAGAGCCTCTCCTTGGAGGGGACTTTTTATTTTCTGATATTCACATAATTTGTATTATAGTATATTGTTATAATTGTCTTATTTTGTTATTATTTATTGTTGTTAATCTTTTACTGTGCCTAATTTATAAATTAAACTTTATTTTATATATGCACGTATTAAAAAAAACATAGTATATATAAGGTACAGTACTAGCCATGGTTTCAGTCATCCCCCGGGGGTGTTGAAATGTATCCTCTGTAGGTAGGAGGGGATTATTGTGTCTCTTATCAACTTATTTCTGATAAACAAAAAGAAGTTTTTATTTGATCAAACAGAGCTTATTCTTCTAGTATCAGATTTGACAACATTTGCTAAACTGAGGGAGAAAACTTGGAGGGCACTTTGTACACTGAAAATGGAGATTATGGGGGCCTCAAAGAATGCCTGGAGAATCCCCTGAGAAGCTCTGCAATGGTGCTGCTCTGGTTAAAGAATGAGCCTTCACAAGAGAACTTTATGAAACTACTGGTATGGTGCTTGATTCAGGGCTCTTTGCCATCATCATTGACAATGAAGCTTTCATGGGAAAAACAAAAACACACTTGGACTGATGGAAACTAATATGGAAGCATCTGGTATAAGTATCTAACAGAGAGGAGATACTCATTATATCTTCACTGATGAACAGAAGGAAGGAGGAAGAGAAAAAAATGGGAAGAGTTTTTTAAAAAAATCTTTTAAAATAGAAAAAAATGGACCTAAAATTCAAGTTGCTTAGTGTCCCAAATGTAAGATGGATGCAACATTTGACCCTCTGCAAATGTTTCTATTTGTAGAATTGGTGACTTACATTGGCAATGAAGTTTTGAATTCAACTTCAAAGAGTATTTGAAAAGCCTATTTTTTGATGATCTTTCTTCTCATACATTTGTATAATTTTAAAAATTTGGCCTTTTGGCCAAAATGTTGTGTAAAATATATTTTATACGTAGTTATACAGATCCAAGTGCCAGCTCTACCACTAACAAATCACATGGAGCTGGGAAAAGGGACTCTTCTTGAAAGAGAAACCTCAGCTGGTAAATCTCATTTTTTCATGAAAATTATTGAGATTAATTATAACATGCTCTAGAAAACCTTTGGTAAAATTATTTTGTAATTATAAAACTCATAACACACAATCTTTGAGGAATTAGTGTTTTAAGATATTTTGTTAAATTTTTTCAGATGTTTTAATTTTTAATATTTATGTGCTGGACACAATAATAAATGTTGGGAATATCTTCCTGTGGCTTATGGGAAGGGCTAGAAATAAGGCAGGATATTTTCTCAGAGTCAATTTCTAGAGCACACCTCTAATTCAAACTTCATACATCACCAGTTTCTTCCGAAAGAACCCCGATTTCTTAATTACATAAAGATGTACATTTCTTTGGCCAAGTCCATTCAAGGCCCACCATGGACTGCCCTTTCTACCTTTGTGGACTTCTACCCATCAAGAACCCCTGGCTTAAGTCCCAGATTTGGATACCAGCCTCCCATCTTTCATGCAGCTCCCAGCATCTTCCCTATGTGATTCCACCTGCCTTGAGTCCTGCCCACCACCCAGGCCTCCATCAACTTCCACCATTCAAAAAAAAAAATCAGTTGTTGAATCAAGTTCTGGCCAAACGCTACCTCCTCCATAAAGACTTCCCCATCTACTAACTGGGTGGTTCATTTCTTTTTCTGAGATACCAAAGTCCTTTATAAGCAGTGCCACACAAGAGGGTGAAAATTCTATCCTATAGTGTAGTTCTTTGTATATACTCTTTCTATCTCTTCTACCTGAATATAAATTCTTAATGACAAAGAACCGAACTGGTTTGTTCCAGAATGATCTATAGCGCTTAGCACAATGCCTCGTACATTTTAAGCACTCAGTGAATATTTGAAGAATAAACAATATGAAAAAACAAATTATAAAACATCAGAAAACCTGATTACTTTCTTTTCCGAATAATGATTAAAATAAAAATAATGACAGCAGTTGACTTACCATGTGCTAGGCATGGTTTACCGAGGACTTACCGTGTACTAGGCAGTGTTCTAAGTAGCTCACATGTGTTTATCTCCAGATCGGCCTGTGACTTGTGTGCTAGCATTATCTTCATTTTACTGATGGAGAACTGAGGCAGAGAGAGGTTAGAATTTGCTTACATTGTACAGGATGGGAACCGAAAGGCCAGGATCAAAAGCCAGGCAGTCTGCCTCCAGAGCCCTCACTCTTAATTTCTTTACAAACATCTCGATCCTTTCAGCCTTGCCCTAAGTATTCCAAATAAATGAAGTCTCATGTGGGCACCTTCTTTCCCAGTAAATAAAAATATTCATGTCCTCTCTTTAAAAGACCACATGTGTTGCAGTTACCAGCGGTGAGTGAGATTTTGGCCATCCTCAAAAAGAGCCACAGTGTCTGCTTGAGAAAAGCCGTAATTTTCCTGACCTGCTCTGGGACTGGCCCCCTCGAAGAGAATGCAGGCAGACACTTGGCGACCGGGCTCTCCCAGACTCTCAAGCGCAGGGCTGTGTTAGTGTTGGCAGTGGGGGACAGTTTGCTTCCTCCCCGTTTCACGAACTGTCACATCAGCCTCTTTGATCCTCCCAGGGTCTCAAGTGTGCCAAAATCATTACTCCGTGTTATTGCTCCATTTCAGATAATTGCCAGAGAAAATGCTAAGGTCGGTAATGACCAAGGTAGGGAAATCTCGCTCTCTGCACGGTCTACCGTTTATATATTGCGTCCTTAGGCTCCAGAGTGGAGGCATTGCTTATTTTTATTGTCCCAAAGCCATGAGAGGGGAGAAAAGGGAATGAACAGAAATTGATACATCTGGAACAAGAGCCAGGCATGATTTACTCACATTTTTACCTGACCTGAAATTGCTTATTTAGAAAAAAGAAACATTATAAAGTCTCAGGAAAATGTCATGAATCACAGCCAGCATGATTTCACCTGGGGGCTTCATAAACTGTATTTTGTTTTTTTTTTTTAAAGCAAAGAAACTGTCCAGGAAAATCAAATGAGCCAAAGGTAGCCCTGCACCATGACCATCACCATAGCAACAGTTTCAGAGCTGCTGCCTTCTGATAGCGCAGCATGGGAGCCCAAACTCAGGACTGCAAACGGATGGGAACCCGCTGGTTCACTAGAGGCTGCTCTGACTACGAACACAGGGTGGGCGCTGATTCGGGAAAGTGACAGGCAAGGGACTACAGACTTTCACTAATAAACTATCACCTCTGAAATAGCTTTGGACTAATCACACACTGCATCACTGACACTCACAACTCCAGGAAGTCAGAAAAGAGAAAGAGAGAAAAGTTGATTTCCTTCTATCCTGCTTTAATGGTTCCCTTACTCCATGTGTTCTTGGCACTTTGTAAGCAATATGAACACCGTTTTGAAGTAATTAGATAATAAATGCTATTCGTATAGCTACCAGCTGGAAGAGACTTTAGAGACCATCAATTTTTTTTAAATTAACTGAACTCCAGACTTTATTTGATTTTCATCTGTTTTTCCATTAATGTCATCTTTCTGTTTTGGGTTCAATCCAGGCTAGCACATTGCATTTAGCTGTCATGTCTCCCCAGTCTCCTGTCTGTGACAGTTTCTCAGTCTTTGCTTTTTTTTAAATGACGTTGACAGTCCTGAGAAGTGCTGGCGAAGTATCCTGTAGAATGTCCTCCAATCTGAGTTTGTCTGATGTCTTTCTCCTAATTAGATGGGGGTTATTTATGGGTTTTGGGAAGAAGACCACAGAGGTGAGATGCCCTTCTCATCACATCATACGGATGGTACATGATAACCACATGACATCACTGGTGATATTAACCTTCATCACTTGGTTAATTTCATATTTGCCAGGTTTCTCCAGTGTAAAGTTACTATTTTTCCCTTTCCCTATTTTATTGCTTGGAAGCAAGTCACTAGGCCTAGCCCATTCTCAGGGTGTGTGTAGAGAGAGGGATGTCGAGCTTCACTTTTTGGAGGGGGTGGATATCTACATGTATTGCTTGGAATTCTGCTGTAAGGAAGATTTGACTCTGCTCCCCATTTATTTTTCTTAATTCGAGCATTTATATAAGTATGTGTACTCTTGTATATTTATAGGTGGAATATCTCTAATCTGAAACTCCCAAATCTTCAATGCTCCAAAATCTGAAACTTTCTAAGGGCTGACATGATGCCACAGGTGGAAAATTCCACACCTGACTTCATGTGACAGGTAAAAGCCAAAAAGCAGTCAAAACTCTGTTTCATGCACAAAATTATTAAAATGTTGTATGATATTATGTTTTGGGTATGTGTAGAAGGTGTATATGAAATATAAATGAATTTCATGTTTACACTTGGGTCCCATTCCAAAGATATCTCATTATGTATATGCAAATGTTCCAAAATAATCTGAAACATTTCTGGTTGCAAACATTTCACATAAGGGGTACTCAACCTGCATTTTATATTTTGGGTTATAATACAAATCTATGCTATTTATTTTGTTGATCAAATTACTCCAGCTTTGTCCATCAGAAGCTCCTTTAGGTTGGCTTCTGTGTTCCTTTGATATGTCCCCACCCATTTGTTCATTGAGCACGTCCTTCCTTTTTGGTACTAAAGATGCTCAGCACTGCGATGCCACACCAGCCTACCTGTGCTCTGAAATGTATATGATGTAGGCTCAATTAACTCAATTATACTGAAGGAAAGTCACACTGATCCAGCTTCATACACTTGTGAAAACTGACTTTTGTGGAAAAAATAAAATTATACGAGAATAGAGCAGATACATACAGAGAACCCGAATAAATTTCTGATGAATTTATGAGTATTAAAAGTATTCATCGTGGCTCACGCCTGTAATCCTAGCACTCTGGGAGGCCGAGGCTGGCAGATTGTTTCAGCTCAGGAGTTCAAGACCAGCTTGAGCAAGAGCAAGACCCCATCTCTACTAAAAATAGAAAGAAATTAATTGGACAACTAAAAATATATAGAAAAAAATAGCCGGACATGGTGGCGCATGCCTGTAGTCCCAGCTGCTCGGAAGGCTGAGGCAGAAGGATCGCTTGAGCCCATGAGTTTGGGGTTGCTGTGAGCTAGGATGACGCCACGGCACTCACTCTAGCCCAGGCAGCAGAGTGAGACTCTGTCTAAAGGAAAAAAAAAAAAAAAAAAAAAGTATTCGTCTAGGTCTATAAGGAGATAATTGAGGTTTGTGTGTCATGCCCATGTGTTGGGCTTTAGCAATCCTGGTCTGGTTCCATTTTTTGTCCCTCCACTGACATATGGCGAGGCTAATGCTTCCACTTCTCTCTTTATATTTTTTGGTCTTGGTTCCTCCTGATCTACAGTGAGTGGCTGTGAAGACGAGAATGTATGTGCCATTAAAAACTTCTAGATGCAAATGAACTCCTCTGACTTCTGGAATATAAAAATCTCTCACTTCCCTCAGCTTGCAATTAGTTAGAAATCAGGAGAACCTGTAGTTTCAGAAGGACAACTGTAAACTTCCGACCAAAAAGATTGGATTGATGAGGAAACCAACATAGTGCGATTTAATGCTGGCCAGCTGTTGGCTAAACCCATTTACTTTTCTTCCTGGGTACGTAGTTAGAGTACGTTTTCCAGCCTCTACTACGTCTATGCAGTGTGACTGGCTTTCACCAGTAGAATCTGAACGGAAGCACAGCAATGTCTGCCCTATAAAAACTTACTGAGCTTCAAACGTCGTGATTTTTCCCTTGCACAGCTTGATGCCGATGAACATGGTAACTTTAAGCCACATGTTGAAGATGGCAGAGCCACAAGACAAAAGGATCTTGGGTCCTTACATCACAATGTGTAGAACTGGCCAGTGATTAGGGACATTTATTTCAGACTTTATGTGGTTAATCTCTATCACTTTTGGGGCTATAGCAGCTGGTGTTAACTAAATAGAAGAAGAGTTAAGGTAAGTTTTAAGAAAGAGAAGAATGGAATAAATGGTATAAAGATTTAATAACACAGGATGATATATATTAGATCTTATTCTGTGTTAGTCGACATAGCAGGAGTAGCTGATCATGCCAAGTTCTTCCAAAAAGCAAGACAGCCTGTTGGTAATAAAGTACAAACTGATTCTTTATTAACTTTCTCTAGGCCTGATCACCCATGGCCAGCAATGTGGGAGGACAATTCAACAACACATTCATGAGACTAAGACTAAGCTGTGTAATCTAAACATATACCTAGGAAAGAAATATTTCTCTAAAGGTAACAATTTCCTGGACTACATTGTTGTCTCTAATTCCACCTTTTCACGTTGTTGTGAAAAGTAGTTTAATTCCCTACTAGCAGAGAGATTCAAGTATCTCCATTCTAGGAAAGGCATTTGCTCTTCATCCGCTTAAAGATATCCTCATTGGGAAAGTTAGCCTAGCTCAAAGTGATGCCCTGTCTCAAACTTTATGTCAGGTCTTCACTTCTTAAGAGGCAGAAAAATACTTCAAACTTTCAGATAACAGATTTTTTTTTCCCCAGACTCCATGCAAAAAGAATTCTAAAACATTTTGTGGTTGGATCTGAGTTGCATATTGGTTTTCTTTTTTTTCTTTTCTTTTTTTTTTCAGCTGTGTATTGTATACAGCATTCTTTCATCTGAATATATATATATTTTTTCAAAAGTTATGAGATGTAATTTTGGACAGGACACTCATCCAAGTTGTCGTTATTCCCTTCACAAAGGTATCTAGAGATTGCTATTACAAAAATTTGGCAGAGAGATAGTCTGGTTGAACCAGATATGTAAGATAAAACTGGAAATGTTACAAAGTATTTTGAAAATGAAATCAGCTAAAACCAATATTATCCATGAGATAAAATGTAAAAATCAATACAGATTGTTGGTAGAGAGTTTTGGTCTCGCCTTCTGTAAAAGTAGGTACATTTGCTTAGTTATGCTGAATAGCCTGGAATGGTCAATACTGGTTTATAATCCTTCCAGTGTCAGAATCAGTTCCAGGCCAAGGGAAAAAGCTACTAACCAAGGCTTCCATGTCAACGATGTCCAAGTGTGTTGTATGTAGTGCAGCCAAGAAAATGTGGTGACCACTTTCTGGAGGATCAGCATAATTTCTTCACGTTGTGATCAAATAACTCATAGTGATTATAGTCTTGAGCAACTTAAATTTATTTACAAATTTCCTTCTCTACACCTAATTTGAGATATATACCAATGTGGGGACTCTAGTAACAAATGTTGAGGTTTGGTTAACTTGAAGGGGAGCAGGGGTGGGAATGTCCAAGGACGTATTTCATTTAAATTTCCAATAAAAGTCATTCAACAATCTTGACATTGCAGTGGCATACACTTTCCAAGCCCTGGCATTCCAATCTCTTCATCTAGATTTGTGGCAAGACATAAAAAGACATGAAGTAATAATGACAGGAAGGAAACTGGCACGTGGCCACAAAATACCAGGTGTCATTCTCAGTGTTTACCTCTAATTATATTAATTAAATTAAACACTAAAAAAAATTCTAGAAGTACCTACATATTGATATAAATGCAGGTTTTGGATTGACCTTAGCAAGAAATTTGATCTTCTTATGCCTTACCATGACTGCCAAGATTTTTATTAAAAATGTGTAGATAATTAGATGACACAAAAGATCCATTTTGAACCAAATGTGGTTGGTGATTCAGAGTCATCTGGAATTTAGTGATCAAATACTACTTCATTATTACTAGTATTATTATTAATCATCATTTATTTATAACATAACTCAGCATAGTGCTTGCTATGACCAGGCACTGGACTAAGTATGTTACTTTCTTATTTCATTTATACTTTTCAAAAGCCATTTGGGGTAGATATGATTTTTGTTCCTGTATTAAAGCACTTGTTCAGTATTACATAACTTGCAAGGGGCAGGTTTTAGGCAGCCTTAGAGTATCAACACAGTAAGATTCAGTGACTGATAGTCTACAAAGTGTCTTTATACTGGTAAAATCAAAGGTTTGGACATTCTTTTAGCAGTAGGGAATGAAGTAGCTTAGCTATGTCTGCCTGACTTTTATGAAAGATAAATACAGTCAGAAACTAGCAGGCGAGGGAAGTTTTACACTTTTGCTTTGTTTTTAGAATAAACACAAAATGGAATTCATGCACATTTATCTTCTTTTCTCAACTTAAAATATATTTTTTAAATGGTTGAATGATATACCTACAGTTCTAGTAAATTGATATCCTCTATAGTCTGTAAACCCCTCTGACACAAAAATGTAGAAATGCTCAATAAAATATTGCAAATGTTCTTTCGAAGTCATAGCTGAGAATGGGCAATGCCAGAATCAAAAGAGACTGAAAATAAGTAGGAGAGAAAAAAAATGATGGAATGGTGTATATGAAGTGTGTCTCTCATAAACCGGGGGCATGGTTTCCACTGGCTTTACAGAGGTAGATGACGATACCTTGGGACCATGTAAGACAGAGAGTTAGAATAAAGGCCATCTACACAGATGCAGGACCTCAAAAGCTTAAAACTTTAATTAAAGAGTGAACTGAGGAAAAAAACCAACAACAAATTACCAATATTAATAATATATAGATGTGGCAAGGAAGCTTGCATGCCACTATCTGGGTTTGGAAAGGTGAACAAAAAGTGTATCTCCTGATGATTTATAAATATGGCACTCTCTCTGGCAGGTGTTAGAGATTTAAATCTGCATGACCTACTTGATCTAGAAAATCCTAAGCTTGGAAAATAACAGTAAAATTGGTTCATGGCTGGCGATACTCCTGGTCATTTGGCAGAGGCAAACATACATCTAATTTCTATCCATAGGTATCAAAGATTCTCAGAGAAAAATAAAAATGACTCCATTTAAAGGTAAATTCCTATAAAAATTACAAAACTTTCAGAGAAACAATCTGCCATGAATGAAAGTTAGTAAATATGATAAATGGCAAGATGGGGATTCCCAAGAACCTGAAATAATTTAATAACACTCTGAATTTAAAATGATTATGCTAAAAGCATACAAAAATAAAGACAAAGAAGTGAATAAGACATCATGAAAAAAACTGACATTTTTAAGTGACGGACTTCAAGAATGTTTTAAGTTATTAAAATTAACAATTTAGTGGAAAGTTTAAATAGTAAATCAAAAGTATCTGAAAACAAATTAGTAAATATGGGTAATAAGAGAATTTCCTAAATGTGGCACAGATTGATAATTAACAAGGCAAAAAATATATATGAAAGAGAAGTCAAAAAGACCTAACATTTATGTGATTAGAGTCTAGAAATAAAGAATAAAATGGTGAAGAGATAATATAAAAGAGACAGTGTTTTAAATTTTCTATAATTAATGAGAAATGAATGCTCATATCTAAGCTTGACAGGAACTTTCAACAGATGAATAAAAATAAATCCACACTTGCACATATTGTAATGAATTTGTTGAACACCAAAGACAAAGACCAAATGTTTGAAGCAATCAGATAGAAAAGACAGATTAACTATAAAGTAATAACCAATGAAATGAGAAAAAACATCTGTTTAATAGTAAAAATAGAGGTCAAAAGGTAACGCAATAATTTTTTAAAGTACTGATGAAAAAAATCTGTCTGCCTAAGATTCTATAAACTGACTAAATTAGCCATTCAGGAGTGAGGGCGAAATAAAAAATATTTTCAGCTGAAAACAGAATCTATTGTTCATAGATTTTTCACTAAAAAAAGAACTAAGACAATATAGTATTGGTGCAGCATTGATAAATAGACAAAGCAGTGAAGGAAAAGTTTAGCTATTATATGATCAGCTTATAAAATTGGTCATCTCTATATAAAAATAAAATAAAATTAGTTTCTTGCCTTGTATTATATACAAAAATATATTCCAAAACATGAAACATTCAAACCTTTTAGATGAAACTATAATTTTGAACAGAAAAGAATTTATAAAAAAGAGACATAAAAGGCAAAAATTATAAGACCGATTAATTGAATTACATTAAAATAAAAGATAAAGTTTAAAATGAATGGAAAGAAGTTACTCGCAACACATATAATCAATTCTATTCATCAGCTAAGCTATGACGCAACACCACCAAAATTCCACCACAATTTAACCTAATTAAAGATAACGGTTTATATCTTGGTCATTCTACCCACCCACTGTTAGTCAGCGGGAAGTGCTACTCATTATAATTACATGGAGACCCAGGCTGACGGAGCACCCATATCAAAATTTTCTTGGGTTTTGTCAATTACTTTTTCTGAGTCTACTAAAATGATCATGAGGTTTTTGTCCTTTATTGCTAAGGAAAAAATTGTCCCCTCTCAATCTCATGTTGAGGCTTGGTCCCCGGTGTAACAGTGTTGGGAAGCAGTGCCTTTCGGAGGCAATGAGTCCCTTGAGGTGGATTAATGTCTTTCTCTTGGGACTGAGTTGCTTCTCATGGGAAGGGATTAGTTCCTGAGAGGGCGAGTTGTTATAAAGCCAGGCTGCCTCTCACGTTTGGTCTCTTTGCATGTGTCCGTATCCCCTTTTTCTATGTAAATTATTACATAGTTTGTAGTTATTCTAACAAACTCTGCCATGTTCTGATGCAGCATGAGACCCTCACCAGAAGCCACCGAATGTAGCCACCCAGCCTTGCACTTCCCAGGCTGCAGAATCATGAGCAAAATAACCTCTTTTTCTTTGTGAATGACCCGGTCTCGGGTATTCTGTCACAGCAACACAAAACAGACTGAGGCAGAAGTGAGCCCTGCCACAGACAGAGATTTGAAATGAATGTTCCGTTTTACAAAGTGCATTGTATTCCACCGGCTTCCCACCTTACTTCAAATCTGGAACGTACAGTATTGAATGAGAAAAAGACAGAGGATGCAAAAATGAAAGATATGAGTCAGTGAGCAAGGGAAAATATGAAGCAAGGGAAGCCAAATTAAAAAATATAGAGGAGAATGTAGGACAATAAAAGAATAAAGAAAAGGTTAACTATTGGGGGTAGTAATACAGACTATCAGGCAAAGGACCATCAACTGTCTTTATTAATTTAAAAAAACAGGCAGATCTTAGGGCTGTTAGTTTTGACCTTTAAGTTTTGGGATTTTTTTTTTTAAGGTTTATGAGTAAGCTGAATCATGACAAATGCCTAATTTAAAATTGATTTAGTTGCCAGTCCTCTCTCCTGTGAGAATCAGCTGCCAACTCAGCTCTAAAACAAATGAAAATACTTGGATTTATCCATTCTGCAACAGAAAAACTTGTCTCCTTCTTTCTGGTACGTTGGAGACAAAATAAATAAGCTCCGCTAAGGAGAGAGAGCCATATAAAGGAACGAGCCTTATTAGGGAATGGCTGGGTCAGGGTCTCCACTGCCCAAGGTCAGAGGGGGCGCAAGGTAGCAAATCTTGTTTGAAAACATGATTCAAGCGTTGGGCCAAATGGGCTTTTTAGGGATCACATGTCTTGGACACTCTTCCATATCAAATGTTTTATTTCCAGGACACAGCGACTGGAAAGATTTCTCATTCCAGCAAATGTAAAAGAAAACATGGTATACCCCTCCCCTGATCCCACGCTAGCAGCCCTCCTGGGAGCAACTTACAAGTTAAGGCAGCTTTGCAATAAAACACTGTTAACTCTTTTCGTTGCTCCCCTCAGTGAGGCTCTTCGCAGGAGCGCAAAAGCACTATTGGGTAGGGAAGACCTTGACCCTGCACATAGCAAACATAAACAGCAAAGTTATTCTAACAAACTATGTAATCCAATGTCGTCCTCTTTGATCCATTTTGTGTGTGTGTGTGTGTGCGCGCGCGCGCCTAATTGTTGGCAGGCCAATAAAGCTCAGAGACTGTGGAATAGGAAGAAAGAGGTGCAAGATGCTTGAGTTTATGCCATCAGGGAGGGATTTCTGGACAGGCAACAGGGATTCCTGGCTGCTAAGGGTTTGAATCCCCTGACTGCTTTGGGAAAGTGCCCTGTTTGTGTTGGGGAAGTCCCCGGGCAGACTTTCATTACAGAAATTCAGCACCTTTCCCAGGCTTGTTATGTGCCATTTGCTCACGCCCTCATTCAGCAGGTACTGATGAAACTCTCCCGACTCAATGCTGGGGACAATGTGAAACAAGAGCAGGTGGCATCTTAGGAGTTGTCTTAGGAGATGAAGAGGTCACTGACCCTGACCTTGCTTGGCAGAATTGTGCCATGGAGGTCAGCCACACAGGTATAATTGGAATCAGGAAGTTTTGGGCCCATGTTCTCGATCCTCCATTTTTTAATACTTCCTTGGGCATTTTATTAACCTCTTTGAGGTTTAGCTGCAGAGAATAGAACTTACCTCATAGGGTTATTATGAGCCTTAAATAAGATAATGCTTAGCTAGAACATCATCATTTAGCACATTGGCTGGCACATGGTAACTTTTATTAGTATTTTAATAGTCTAATATTAAGGCATGTCTCTTCCTTTCTTCAGATTCCTAAATTAACATAAAGAATTATAACTATCATTACAGAGGAGAGATCATTCTACGTGATGAACTTGAACGCAAAGCAACTTTGCCAAAAGGTCTTGATATTTGGGTGGCCGAAAGTGACTTATGTTCATTAAAAACTCTTTTGTCCCCGCTGGATTGCCCAGTGCTTTGTGAATATAAACCGATCCCCAGAGAGACCGATGCCCACTGTTTGTAAGAGAAATCCCGTGCCTCCGCTCCCAGCCATCCTGCTGTGTGCAAGAACTTTCCAGACTCTTTGAGAGCTGAGCATGGCAGAACCTCAAGAGTGAAAGGAGCTTTGGAGATGATCAATCTAAGCCCTGCTCCATTGCGTGGCCCAAGTCACATAGCCTAGTGGGAGACTCAGGTCAGCTGATAACATTCCTCTGAAAGTCTCATATTTTTCTTATTATTTTTCTATTCCTTTTTTTTAAAAAAAAAATTACTTCAAAATAGTAGGGGCTACAAATGTTCTTTTTACTTGGATTTTTTTTGTTTTTTCTATTTTAGTTCAGGATTTCAGGACGCTAGACTTTCATGGACTAGGCCAAGTGACACTTGAAGGGCCACCTGTGATTTACCGTTTAGTAACGTGAAAACACAATGGTTCCGTTTGGGGGCTCCCTGTGCTGCGGCTGAGCGTCACACTCTGTGGGATTGAAAAGGGGGGATCGGCCAGCCTGCCGGCTCTCTGAGTGGGCTCTGGGATGGTCTGAAAGTGGCAAGAACCATCTGTGCAGTATTACGATCCATGGATTTGCTTTGCATGTACTGTTTGGAAATACGTTTCTACACTTAAGTTCATGTAGAGTGGCAGCAAAAACAACCACAAAAACGTTTCAAGAAATGGTGACTGGAAAGAAGCCTCCAAACCATCCCCAAAGATGAGAAGTAGGAGGAGAATGAAACGCCTTTTCAAAACAGTAATAATAACCAGCCACTAAACCAAGAAGCAAAGGGTTAAGTGGTGTTGTTCATTGTCACATGATGCTGGGAAAGAGCTGAGCAGGAACCTCAGGGATCCAGGGAGCAGGGAGGAGGCACATCTTGCCTGCACATGTGGCCTCTACCGCAAACACTTCAAAGTACCTCCTCAGACCGACATAACATTCTGACGCCGACTGTAAATGCCCTTGACACGCAGAGTGGAAAATATCAAACACTCCACCGGTCCCCAGAATGCAGCGTCTCTGCACTGGGAAGGGCCTTAATGAGCCCGCAGCGAAGGGAAGGGGGGCTCAGGGCGAGGCTCAGCGCCAGAGGACGGGGAGGAGGGTACCGGGTGGTTCTGATTTAAGGCTTGTTCCCATGCAGGCCGGCGTGTGCAGCGGGGCTCAGGCTGCTGCGAATCCGCATGCCCAGGGCCCAGCCGAGCAGCCCGAGCATCAGTTCCAGCCCCGCTGAGTCAGGACCCTGCTGAGACGGTTTCCTCTCGCACATTCCGGAGCATCTGACTCTGAAGCGAAAGAATTCCTGGCCCACAGAGCCGCACTTTTTCTGCAGAGGAATCTCTGCACCCTGTTTTCTCCCCCACAGTTCCCACTCCGTTCTCACTGCGGACAGTGTGTGATACCGCCCTCTCTTTGGCAGATTTTCCTGATAGAAAAAGTTGGCGACCTAGAAGATCTCTCTCGTCCTATCAAGGGGCACTGGCATTGCTGAGAGCAGGGGGCCTTTCCCCGGGGATCTGTTGCCTCCAGCCCCCAGGAAACTCTCTACGATCTCAGCCCCTAGCATAATCCAGACAGTGTGGGGGAAAAGGGGGTTCCCTCCTTAACAGCCCCTCTTCCGTCAGCTCTGTCATTGGACCCTCATGCTCGGTGGGTTCATTCATTCATTCTTTAATTCATTCACTCTTTTTGAAACACTGGAGTATATAAAATTTATAAAACATAGTTCTTTCCCTTTGAAGATATCACTATATAATAGGGGCGAGGGACAAATAAAAATTAATCACGCGCTAGTGTGTACCCTGTCACCATAGAGGCCTGTCACAAGTGCCCAGGAACACGGGGGAACGGGGACTGTGTTGGCTTCAGGCATCGGGAAGCTTCCCTAAGGAGACTATATTTAACCCGGGCCTTGACACGTGGGTGGGATTTCACCAGGCAAAAGAAATGGCCAACACAAAGGCATGGGAGAGAGCAAATCACGGTGACTTCGGGGAAGGACAAGCCCAGCGTGCTGGAAGTCGAGGGCATGAGAGGCAACAGCGGCAAGTGAAGCTGGAAAGGCACAGGGGTAAGGGCTCCTGTGCCAGGCTAATGCTTTCATTGCAAAGTCTAACGAATTTTAAGTAGAGCTCTGACCCAACCATAGCTGTCTCCTAGGAGGGCAAATCTAGTGGGGGAGGGAAAGATGAACCGGAAAGGGGAAAGGCTGGAGGCTTCTTGCATGCGACATGCCCTGTTAGGTCTGAAGAGCATTACCTGTGCACTGGAAGAGGGGTTCAATTTCTACTTTCTTCCAGGTCTTCTGAACTCTCTTGGTACCGCTGCTTCCAACCTCTCAGAGGCATAGCATGGAAATCCCCAGTGCTCTCAGGCATTCTTCTGCTTCCTTTGCCCCTGGTTTAGTCTTTCCAGCTCGTGTGTTCTAGGAGAGGGAACTTCGGGAAGTCATCAAAACCACTGGTCCATTATAGAGCTACACCCCAGAGGGAATATGGAGGATGAGGTCTAGCCCCTGGGAGAGAGGGAACACATTCTTGCATAAACATGGAGTAAATGGGGGATTTTAGCCAGAAAAATAGACTGAATTTAAATGCATTCTGCTACTAAGCTTATATCAAATAGGCCCAAAGGGACCTATCAGAAGTTTTCTTGCAAATTACATGTTTTTGGATGGTGCGTGGGTGCTTACAGTTCTTCCAGTATAATAACCTGGGAACATAAGATAAGTGAATAATTTAAAAAAGGTAATTAAAATGTTTGTGTTAGGTGTAAAGTTTTTACAGATACAATCTTCAGGGAGTAAGGAGGAATTAACCCACGAACAGGAAGGGTTCTGGATGAATAAAGGCAGTGGTCTGTGGTTTCTTGCAAAATTTTAATTGTCACTGCTGGAGACAAGACCCTAGATTGAAAGAATTGATTTGCCTGATGAAAAATAGCAGATTTTGTGTAATTTAAAAAATAATTGTTGGGAACTTCTCTAAAAATATTATGTCTTGTTTTTCCCCACAGAAATATTATAAGTAGTCAAAGTCATTGCTTTGTTTGGAATGAATATTGGCTCTGATTAAAAGTCTTCAGTCAGAGCTCAGTTTTTTGTTATTGGAAACTCATACAACTGGGCCTGGATGCAATGACCCTAATGGGCATGTACTTTTGATCCATCCATCTATCTATCTCCAAAATTTACGGAATACCAGGCAGTGTGCTGAGACCTCTATATTTGCTGTGTTAAATTACCCAGTCTTACAATAACCCTATGAGATAAGTCTGACTAATAGCCCCATTTTACATGTGAGGACACTGGAGGCTCAGAAGGAGTAAGTTAACTTGCACCAAGTTAACTTGGAGCTCCCAAGGGCCAGACAGGAGATTCCAAACCAAATCTGCCTCTACTACTCTATACAGCACACGGATATTTCTAAAGAAGGACACCAAAGGCCGACTATGGGGGCAGAGAAAGGGGGTTGGATTGGGTTTAACATAATCCAGTGGTTTGGGTGAATGAGAGGCAGAATCAGAAAGATACTAAAAAACTTGTCTCCTCCTCGCTGGTCCAGGCTCTGTTTTTGACCCTCGAGCGTGCTAGAGGGAGTAGGGGACTATTATCCTTGCACCTGGAGTTGAGTCTCAATTAACAGGTCACGTCGCAGAGCCAGACAAAACCACCAACTCAGCAAGCTCAAGGGCTGGAAGCAATTATGCTAGGCCTAAAAATAAATGGGCTGCAAGTAAAATAGAATTTAATAATGTCTATTTAATGTATAAATTCCCCTTGCTTTTACAAAACACTTAGCTCTTGTATGTAGAAATTCTGTGTTTTAGTGAGGGAAGTGCCTTACAAGGATTGTACTCCTTAAAGAAGCTTCTCCTGGTCGGACAAGCTTCCTGGGAGCTGGTTGTTGCACAGGCAGTCTGCCCGTGCACACTTGGCACCTTGCTCATCTCTTCACTTAGACGCTCCGGGTGGGCATGTGGAACTCCTGAAGACCCACCTTGCTCTCTGCCACTGAGGCAAGAGAACAGCCTTCGCTACATTCCCCTCTTTCATCTTCCACTCTTGACAAGAGCAGAGGAAAACAAATACAAATATAAATTTGGTTTTGGTGAACATTTTCACGTGACAACCAGCCTTGAAAGGAGCCTCAGCAAATGTGCTTCCTGCAGCACGTTGGCCAAGAGACTGCAAAGCCAGGAAGAAATATTCCCAGGTTGCAAGAAATGAGATGACAGGTGATCTTGTTCCTTGTTTGGTTCCAACAGCGATATTGAATCCAGCCCTGCCAAAACATTTGAAGTCTTGGTCACGCTTTAAATGGAAGTAGCAGGTCCCTTGAAATGGCACATTTATCAGTGTTTTAGATTGAAATCGAAAATTGGGACATAAGAGGACATGATCATCTGGGTGTCCTAAAGGCACTCATCTTTCCCCTGCAAAATATTCCCTTTCCCACGTGTCCTTTGTCATGCACCCCAGCACCCACGTTGGAGTCCTAGATTCTTCTTGCTACCTTATCCTCCGGTAAGTCCTGCCGTTGTCCTCCTGGGTATCTCTGTTCTCTGTCTTCTGATCGTCACAGCCATTATCGACAGTCCAAATCCTCTTTATTAATCTCGCTTCCCTCTGCCCATCCTCCACACTGCTACTAGAATAATGCATGTAATCAAGGAATAATCATCATCACCATCATTATAGGTAACATTTAATGTGTGTTCACCAGCTGCCGGGCACTGTGCTAATAGCTTTGCCTCTACCCTTTTCCTTGCTTTGGTAACATCACATTCCTGCTCGGAAGTTTTTAAAGATTCCCTTTATCAGCAAAATAACATGGCACTCTTCCACACAGCGTCATGATCTGGCCCCCTCCTCACCGCGATCACCTCCTGCCGTTGCCACCCTTGACACCTGCGTGAATGGACGCCACTCATGGCTCCCTGTATGCTCTCTCACCTGCCATGTTTTCAGACCCACTCTCTACCTGCGGTCCCCCCACCTGCTAACTTCTTGTACCTCATTAACTCTAACTCTCCTAGATGAGTAGTTCCACTGTGACCCTTCCTTTCCCCATCTCCAGAAATATGCACACCTTGAAGAATAGTAAGGCAAGTATTCTAACTGCTAACACATGCTGGAACTTTACTGGACTTTATTGTCACAAATTCGCAGTACCCTCAACAGACTATGGATTGCGTACGCAAAAACCTGTGTCAAAAGGAAGGCTTCAGATCACCATTCCAAAACCCAGATGACAATTTTTGTCAACGATCAATATTTAACTGGCTGATCCTAAGGTCTCTATATAAATGACAACACAGACCCTAAATGCCATAGTTTGCAACCAGGTGCTCTTAGGCAGGGCTCTTTTTCTGTTTTGTCCCATGCTTGCTTCCCACTTTCTAGAACGGAGCCTGATGTATTTTCAACAATCAAATATTTGCTGAAAACTTCTGTTGATACCAAGAGACAATTTTATGACTACACTAAACATTTGGATTTGTACATTTAATTTTTCCACATGTTTTATTTTTCATTTTCTTGATGACGAGAGTGTAAACATTTCTAAAAAGCAATTTAGCAGTAAGTTTCAAGAGCCCTAAAAGAATTTATCTGTGGCAGGGACTGCAAACTGTCTACCCAATATCCATTTTCCTTTTCTTTACTAACAGAAATCCTTTGTTATTGAGAAGAAAAGTGTCCAGCTAAGCCTCTACCTTTCCCAGCCTCCTTGCAACTAGGCGTGCCATGTAAATTAGTTTTTATTGCCAGTGAGATGCAAGCGAAATTCTTGTGAGGGACTTCCAGGAAGTCTCCTTAAAATGGGGACAGAACACTGATGAAATCCCTTTTGCTTCCCCATCCTTCCTGAAGTCTAAAACTAAGGTTCGATGGCTGGATCTTCTGCAGCCATCTTGGGCTCATTTAATCAAAAATGATTTATTAATTACAGGCTGATGGAAACTTGCAGAATGTCTACGCTGGCCTAGGAACCAAGCTTGGGAGTGCTGGCTAAGGACAGCGCATCCAGGAGAAATGCTGTTTTGGGACACACCCGTCTGCCATCACCTTGTCGCTCACCACGAGGCACCTGTGACAGTAGAATGCCAGCTCATCTTCCTAGCACCACGCCCACCTTCCTAACACCATGCTCTCCAGAAGGTCTCACATTTCCCAACCACCACTTCGCCTTGCTCACTTCTGCCTTCAAGTCTTGCCGTGCTGTGTGTGCCTGCTGGAACTCAAATCACCTTAGAAACTGTTGCTGCAAGGAGATCTGGAAAATATCATTCTACTTTCCACTTTTCCAGCCTCTGAAGTACAGGAAGACGCATGAGAAGGGGACTGGAGTGAGTGCTGAGAGAACTGGTGTGAAGTGTTTGCTGCTCTATCAACTCAGCTTCACCTGCAGTTCTTTGTGTCAGAGCTGTTACTGTTCAGAATCAGCAGGGATGACATCCAGCAGGGGGAATAAATAAAGAGGTTTGTTTCATGCACATTATGCTAAGGGAGAAAAAGTTATAGAACCTAGGAAAGAAAAGTCAGAGAACCATCGTTAGCATTTAGAGGGCTCCAAAAATAACAGCAAATATCAACAAGCTATAGTCAATCGAGTAACTCTGGGTTATCACAGCAGCCTCCTAGCTGGCTGCCTGCTCTCACCTCTGCCCCTTCAGCCTGTCTCTACATAACCATCAAAGTGATGCTGCTAAAACCCATGCACATCAGGCTTCTCTTCTGCTCAAAACTCCCCAGTGAGATCCCTGCTCACACAGAGAGAAGCTGCAATCTGCGTTCTCCTTGCTCCCTCTCAGACCTCATCTCCCACGTCTTGCCAACGCTCCCCCTCTGGCCACTTGGCCTTTGGTCCTCCAGTGTGCCAGGTACACTCCACCCCAGGCCTCTGCTCTGCCGCTTCACCTGGAGCAGTCTCTCCCAGGTATCTGTGTGGCCTTTAGATGCTATTTTTGGGTGAAGCAAAATAGCATCACTGGCTACCCCATCCCCTGCTTGACCCCTCTGCCAACTTTCTATCTCTCTTCCTCTTTATTTTTCTCCTTAGCACTTACTGTTTCCAACATACCACATTTTTAAGACATTTTTCTTGTTTTCAGACTGTCCCTCCTCACCCTCTAAAATGTAAACCCCATGCAGGTGGAGGTGGTTGTCTCCTTTCTTCCCCATTGTCTCCGCAGAAACCAGAGCAGTGCCTGGCACATGATGGGTGCTTCATAAATGTTTGTTGAATGAATGAATGAATGAATACATGAATGAATTGACTAAAGAGGCATCAGACTGATGAAAGAATAAAAGAATTTTCCTCATATAGAGCGAGAGGTTGTAAGTGGGATTTCTAAGGAGACAGAAAAGGGAATTTTCTGACCCTTCTTTCCAGGGTCGCTCTGGGGCCAGGACTGTGGAGGTGCCAGCCACCCTCTGCAGAGAGACCCTGGGCCATCAAGTTGTGGCTGGGAAGGAAGACTGGCCCAGGAGCCGGGCGAGCAGGCTCCAGCCTTGACTCTCCCCTTCCCGCTCACTTGATCCCTGATTTTCCTGGCGGAGAAACTTGTGAGCTCTTACTTTCTTTCACGGTGGACTGGCACTGAAGGAACAGTTCGCTGATAAAAGATTTACACTCTCTGGGTGTAACTCCAAAGGCTGGGGAGCTACATTTTTAGCCTTTGAATTTCCCCCAGAAAGGCTCTGGGCAGCGAAATTCCTTTACTCCGCCCATGGAGCGGGGCATCGTCCAGCAGGCCGTGGCCTTCTGCAGGCTCACGCTCACACTGGGGGCCCACGAAGGTGGCCGTGGGCTGCCTCGTTGGGACGCTGTGTCCCACTCCCATCAGCTACAGTGACCTTGTCGTCCAACCCCCATTTCCACCCTAAATACATAAGCTTTCCCTGCACATGTCACGCGAGTATCTTGAAGGAATCCAGGGACATTTTTCTGTAACCTGCCTGAAATTTGTTTTGGCAGAAGTTCTGAAGGCTGAAGTCTTGAGAGATTTGGGTTTTGTTAAATTATAGACGTGATTTCAGTGAGGTGAAATGGCTGAGGCAGAAATTGGAGTACCGTCCCCGTTATTACTGCCCTTGAAACTCCACCCGTCCTGCAAGGCCCAACTCTAGTGCTGTCCCGGCCGTGAAGCTGCCCCGGTCACCAGGTGGAAGGGCATTCTCCCCTCCCCAAAGCGGGCTGGCAGCGCAGCATGTTAAGGGGAGACAGGCACATAGGAGTTCGAATCCAAGGTCTTGCTGGTGGGTAACCTTGACCCAGTTCTCTAAATTCCCTGAGCCTCAGATTTCTCAACTTTAAATCATGACAGAGACACGGTATTGAACACTTGACATTGCTAAGACAGTAGATTTAAAATGTTCTTACCACAAGAAAAATAAGTATGTGAGATAATGAATATGCTAATTAGTGCAATCCAGCTATTCTACAACGTATACGACATCATGTTGTACAACATAAGTACACATAATTTTGTCGGTTAAAAATACTTTTTAAAATGATGGTAGTACAAATAATATTAATAGTTGCTAACATTTGTTGAGTGCTTACCACTAATACTGTTAGATACTTTACATGATTTATTTTTGTCAATCCTCTTAACAACCCTGTGGGATAAGGTATTTTATTATTCCTTCTTTATGCAGAGAAATCTGAAGGTAAAATGGGATGATAATTTAAACCTCACTGGGTATTGAAGTCTAAATTTCAAAAATACATGGATTGTGGCATGCAGTAGGTACCCAATAAATGTAGGTTCCTTCTCCATTCTACCCATTAAGCCAGCTTGGGTGTGTCATTCTCACAGCACTGACTATGCTTTGCCTTATATTGGACTTACAGTACAGGACGGTCCTGGGAGGTAACCCAGGACAGGAGTAAGGGTTGGGCTTATCCAGAGGGAGCCAGGCCTGGACTCCCTGGTCAAGTTATTTAATCTTTATGCACCTTGGTCTCTTCCACTGTAAAATGGGAGCAATAATGTTATCGTGAGGAATCATTGAACTAATATGCAAATATAAACTAGAATAATACCTGGCATATGATAGCTAGTATTATTATTATTCTTTATCATGAATGTTAAAATTTATATCACTTTTTAGTTTAACATTTTCTGAGGACTAAAACAGGTCCTTTCCATGTTTCTAATCCTGTTTGGGGCTTCATCCTATGCCTTGTATGCTCTGAAATTATTTCTCAAAGTGTATCTAGGGGCCACCTGCATTAGAATGTCCTGAAATTTGTTAACGGGAAGATTCTTGGGCACCTCCCCAAACCAAATGGATCATGATCTCTGGTAGTGACCCCGAATTTTGTATTTTAACAATTTCTTCAGTTAAGTCTCACGGACACTGAAATTTGAGGACCATTCTACTAGGAGCACCAAATATCTGTGAATGAAATAAGCAAATAATGATTAAAGTAGTGGAAAAAAATACCAATGGTGCTAATAATTTCAAGTTAAAATGACTCTGGTCTTGCTCTCAACATAGAATTTTGGACTTCAGTTGCTCATTTGGCTTTTCCTTGCCCCAAATGTTCCTTCAGTCCATTTCCTTGGATAGGTGGGACAGCTTTCAATTTAGACACAGGTCTTCATTAGGCTCTGAAAATTTCCTGGGAGCTGTTAGACCCCAGTTGATTCATCAGCAACATGGACTTATGCATACTCCGGGTCCAGGCTTCTGTGTATTTTCCTGAAGCTCCACTGAGATGAGTTATATTGATGGAGGCCATAAGACAACAAATATTGCAAAACTTCTAAAAATACTTTAATAATAATTCTTAATTGGGGTATAAATCTTTTCAATCTCACCATTTTGGCAAAGAGAAAAACTTGAGTCCATGAACCATATAAATTTTATACATAGATATTTTGGATTTATTTTTACACCAAATAGGTTTTTTTTAAAAAAGGACATTTCTTAAAGCATCATTAAGGGAGAGATTATTTTTCTATAACGACATGGCATGCCAACATTTCAGTAGAACTCTACCCCTTTAAAAATGAAAGGGAGGAAAGACAGAATACTGACGTGGTCAGCAGAGTAATAAATTGAACTCACCTGGCAGAGTTCTTTTCTCAGGTCTGAGGAATGTAAAAAAACACGTTTCTAGTGAATGAAGAAAAAAAAACTCCACAGAGAGAGAGACCGGTTCTGAAACATGAAAGGAGAGGTTACAGTTCCAAAAACCCTGATTCCAGCATAAACAGCATGTCCGGGTTAAGAGTCATACTCCCTGGGTAATTTCCATACCAAATGTGCAACATTTCGTAAGCCGAAACAAAAGCTGTTGAGCCCAACAAAGCTCAAGCTAGTTTAATTTCTTCCACACACACACAAAAAGTCAATAACCCAGAATCGAATATTTTTTAATTAATAATTCCTATATTTTAAATTTTTAGTTGAGTTAGGTAGTAAAAAACTACACACCAAAATGGCTTCTTCCAGAAGGCGGTAATTGCTATATGCTAGAAAGCTCCAAGTCTAAAGTTCTACAGGGTTTGCGTCGTCTTAGCTCTAACATATTTCTTACCCCGTTCGGCTTCAATTTCTTCATCTGTAAAATTAGAAAAAGAATTGTGCCTATTTCAAAGGGTGGTTTTGAGTATTATGCATTATAATGCCTGTAGAGCTCTTAACACAATTCACTGCATGTTGTAAGACTTTAATAAAAGCCAGTTATTATAACTGTACAAGCTTCGGTTTGAAGACAAAGATTTCCACCTTTATCGAAATGAATAACCCCTGCTCATGACCCGAATAATAATGAGATATCACATTGTGTAAACCTGGCAGAGAAACTAAAGCTCAAGTGGACACTGAAGAACATGCAGTTTTTTAAGCTAATTATCTGAGCAGCGGGAGGTGTTGGAGATACACTAGCCGGATATAGTCAGCTATAAAGAAGATGGTACTCCAGACATAGCTCATGTCATCAAGAAGCTTCTATGCCAAGAATAAATTATTGTCATGTATTTAAGCAATAGTGTCAAATGCAACACAGTTTGATCTGAGTTCTAGTTCTAGGGATAATGGCCATCTGTTAGCTCCTTTTCCTCTGAGGAATACAAAACATTGATTATGGATTTTTATTTTTTCACAGATTAAGCCTTAGTAGTGAGGGAATGGGTAATATTAATTTCTATTTTCTATTGGGTAGAAGGAGATTCAAGAAGATAAAACTGCTTTCATAAAGTCACTGAATTGAAATAGGAACTCCATCTCTAAACACCAAACTTCAAACTCAGTCCGGTACCACTCACGTCCTTGATATGGGCTTTGTGTGCACAGTAGCTCTGCTTCTCTTTGATTTTATTTTCAAGAGTAATAATTCATAAATTTAAACCAATTCCATGGTTTTTTCTATCACTGTCTCTCTGGACATGGTTGAGGTTGTTTTTCTTTGCAAATTCTAAGTAAATGTGATGCAGGTGTGAGTCCCGTGCTGGGCAGCATGAGAAGGCAGTGTGGTTGGGGAGGCTCTGGGGACCCACACCTTTGGTTTTCCATTACAAGCAGGTGAAGGAAGCAGGGATCAAACATGAGATCTGAGGGAGAAGAGCCTACGTTCCAGGAAGCAGACTCAGCATTCAAGCAGGATACAGAGAGGTGGTTGGGTGAAACTTGAGGATCAGAGAGATGGCTGTCCTGAAAGCGGCCCCACTCCGTGGGGAAGTTTTATATATGGAGAGCAGGTGTCAAGGTTTGAGATAATAACCTGTCAAGGTAAGAGAGCTGAGGTACAAGAATCTGCTAGAAGCTGAGAGGTCATTGGGACCATGCCCATTATTTAAAAACCAAAGGACAAACAAAA
This sequence comes from Avahi laniger, assembly GCA_963575035.1. Lineage (NCBI taxonomy): Eukaryota > Metazoa > Chordata > Mammalia > Primates > Indriidae > Avahi > Avahi laniger. The sequence continues at coordinate 31,992 of CAUYSK010109046.1, read as the reverse complement.
ACATAGAACTCATGAAGAAATGACAGTCCTGTAACACGCAGGCAAAAAATAAAATAAGAGGACAATAAGCTTTTTGGCACCAGCTTTAGTCATCGAGTTTCATTTTCTTGGAAATAACAAATACATACTTCTAGAAAAACACAGCTTAGAGAAATTATCAGAAATGCAGCAATGATTTCTGTTAGAAGATGTTCATCACTCAGATTAGTAGAATAACAGAAGCAGATTTAATGTTTAGCAATGGGAGCATTTAAAATAATTTTGCACATATTAATACAATGAAATATTAGCCACTCATTAAATATATTTTTAGAAAATGTTTTGTGACAAAAATGTTCACAATAATTGTGTTTAGTTAAAAAGTAAGGCATGAAACTGTGTATACAATACAACTTTAACTATGCAAAAGAAAGAAAGAGACATAAAAGAAAAAAAAGACTATAAGTAATATGCCACAAAGGAAACAATGATTATCTCTAGGTGATGAGTTTGTGGGAGCTTTTTATATTCTTCTTTGTTTAAGTTTTTAAAACACTGAAAGATACAACTGACATGTATCCTTTTAATGATATGAAAAAATATTATTTGAAATAAGATGATATAACGAACTGACATAGAGATACGGCCTATGTGCCTAGAAATCGCTTTATTTTTTCTATTATGCTAAAAACTACTGTACATGCTAAACCTGGAGAAGACCAGTTCCAAATTAACCATATGTGGCACCACCGCCGTGGCCACATTGGTTTAAACATACAGAAATTCACCAAGACCGTGCCATTCAGCTGCCCCAGGAATGCACGTGTCTGAGCCATTTCCCTTCGGCCATGTGGGGAACATTATTCCCATATATCCCGAGTTGTGAGCGGTCCAAGCGCTGTCATTTTCAGCGGGTAAAAGAGAGGGAAGGAGCTATGCGACGGCACGCACAGGATCATATAGCATCTCTCGTGCCATTACATCTTATCAGCTTTCTTAAGGCACAAACCCTCTAACACGCTGTTTATTTTTTCCACTCGAGAATTTGTCCAAAATTTGATATGTATAGAAGATGTCTGTTTAGCATCCCTTCCTTCAGCGTATCCCCCAGTCATTCAAATATGCGGTAGGAAAAGAAAACTGTCTGATTTTCTTTACAACTCTTTTATTTTCTGCACTGAATTCTGTTTATTTATTTGGCTTTTAAATGTTCTCCTTTTAGGAAATGAGCATCTGAATATACTGCAAGGAGGAATATGAATTGGTCCAACATTTCTTGGAAACTTTTAACCATAAAAAATCATATGTACACATATGCAGATGTAATTTTACTTACTTGAAAGTATGTATACCCTTTAAACCCAAAATGCCATGTCTGAAGATTTATTCTAAGTAAATTTTCAACAATGATTTGCAAAAAAAAGTTTTTATCAGATTAATATTTACAATTGAGATAAACTAGGAACAACCCAAATGATTAAAAATAGAAGATGTTAAATGAATAATCTATTCACAAAATGGTAGACTATACAATTGTCAAAAATAAGAATATTTTATGGCGTGAAAATATTTATGATATAGTGGTAAGTACAGAAAGTACAGGATAGAACACTGTGACCCCAATTGTGTTAAAGAAAAAAAAGGACCACAAAAAGCCTGTACAACAAAATGTCAACTCTCCTGTTTCTGAGTGACTTTTATGTTTCCTTTTATACTTTCTTTCATGTTTCAAACATTATACACTGAAAATGTATTAGTTTATTAGACAAAAAGAAGTTACAGTATTTCAAAATTTCTTTGCACTTAAATACTATTGTTCTCTAAATAACATTAACTGTCACATGTCATTGGTATCTTTTGGCTGAGACCCCAGCTATGTGCCAGACATTTCGCCAAGCTTATTTAATTCTAAAATGAACCACCCAAGATAGATGGTGTGCCGCCTCTCTTTAATCCATCTTTGCATACTGGACTGTAACCCACGCAGAACATTTTCTCACAAGGTTCTCATTCAAAGTAATTGGAACCACTGTGTGTTCAGCGCAATGATGGTGATCAACTGATTGCTGAGATTGAGACTGGACACTGCTCTGTGATGGTCGGGTATGGCTCTTTGAAAGCATCACAAGCACCGTTGCGGTGAAGAAGCACAAAGACTTTCGAGAAGAAAGGGGTTCATGGTACCAGGAATCAAGGTTTAAGACAAACATCCATAACATCCAGTCTAGCTTCAGGAAATTGATATGTTTAAGATATCTCCATGAAGAAGAAGTTTGGGAATGTGTGCTAATTCTCCTTCCTCTTGTATCCAATGATTTCACCAAATTACTTGAGAAAAAATGTACCAAAATACACAAAGAAATGTAACTTTTCCTCTAATGGGTAAATGACTGGAAAGTTTATGAAATGGAAAAAGTGAGTATTAATTCTATTTTCTCTAAGATCAGGAGCTTAAAAATTTAATCTTTTTGAACAGCCAAGATAATTTGATTTTTGCTTTTAAACTCTGCTCCTTTTCTGAGCTATCATTTAGAAGGAAAGGATGACTTGATTTTTATAAATTTCTTCCTCCAGCAATTAAAAATACCCTGATTCTTCCCAGTGATTGAGTAATTTTTCTATATGAAAAACAATGTTTCACAGAGAAGTCTTTCTTCTAGTTACCACAGAAGTAGAATTTAACATTTAGGGAATGTGCGTCCCATCCTCTCAGGAGTTTTATTTATTAGGAATGTGTCATTTGTCAGTTTATGGGGAATGTTTCCCAAGACAGTGTGGCTGAATATCTTAACTCCAGTTGGATGGGAATTAAAAGAGCCTTTATAATTATCAAGTAGAAAAGTAATGCAAGCTTTGTTGAAGAAAAGCTCTTTGGCCTAGACAACTTCTAGAACCAAGTGACACAGGGAAGGTCTAGAAGTTCATTTACATGAACATGAAGCCTGTCATTATATTTAACACCTGGATTGGGTATCTAAATGCTGCAAGAAAAAAAAAAAAATTGCAGACCACAAGAGGACAAGATAGATTCCTTCTGTATGCTGCTCTTCACCCAACACTTTTCTCAATGCCAAGAAGAGTATTATAAATCACTCCCTGATCATTCTTCATATGTTTCCCAGATTGTAGCTCATTTTTCTGAACCTCGACTTACTGTACTTTGCTGGACTGTAAGACCCGAGTATGATATTGAAACCAGGCTCATCTCCTTCAGAGCTCTACTGTTTCTATTACTCAGTTCTGTGGCTGTGATCAGTGGCAAATCTGTGGTGCTTCTACCCCATTAAAAGCTCTCTGGATCTTGTTTAAGCAGGATGGCAACCTCTGTTACCTCCAAGTGGTCTTTGGACAATTTAGGAGAACCCTTGAGAAGTCCACTCACTTTGCCTGGTTCAGCCCACTCCAGAAGCCACAAAATATAGCATGCCTCTGTGACAGGAAGATTCTGAAATTTGGGACTAGGGATATGTATTTTCTTAACAACTGAAGGAGGCTTTTGTCTATCAAAGTACAAGCTTTGGTGGGTGAGTGTTTCTGGATCATTAGCTTTTTTCCTCCTAGAAATTTGTGATCTTTCCTCCAAGTTTAACTTCAATGTTAGACAACAGAAATACAGTTCCAAGAAAAAAAGTTTTAGGCCTAGAGAAGGAAATGGTGGGCCAAAGAAGTAATTTGGGAGAAAAAATTCTCCCAAGTTTTAAGTGGAGACACTAAAGGAGGCAGGATCAAAGGGATCTTTTCATAATACTGGTAATAATTATTACATTACTGTTGATAATTTAAATACTAGATTGTCCCAATATATTCAAAGGAGACTTGTGGCTTGGATGTGTCTCCAGAAATTACAGAATATAAAACAAGGTTGGGAAGTTGCAAATGGACCAGACTTTGTAAAAGAAAGCAATAGGATTTGAAATTTAAATAGAAGTCATGGAAGATATTTTACAAAAAGTAATTTATTAGTGAAAGCAGAAAGAACTCTAATCAAAAAAGAATAAGGTGTCACATGTATTTTCTACAAAACAACATAAAAGGGATGCCATCTGGGATGTAGTAATAAATGTCATTACTATAATGTAGGGATTGGGCATGATGGGTGGAAGCCAGAAAATGGCAAATAATTTTTCACTGGACCAGATTCCAGTGTAGGGGTGAGTAGGAAAAAGCCAAGTTACAGTTTTTGTACAGAGACCGCCATGCTCTCAAAACTCCTCACCTCCTCCAAAAAACCGTATCTAGTTGAGCAAGTTCTAGCTAGACCTCAGTCCTTCTATGGTACTCATGTCTGGCAAGAAGTTCTGCGCAAGCATGTCTTGCCAACTGTCACACCACTCATATCCTCCTTGAGAGAATGGGATGTATGTTTTAAGGTCCCCATAGCAGGCTCAGAGAAGTTTGTCACTGCCAGTAGCTGGTGCCAACTGTATGGTCTTGATATAGTCTCAAGCATGTAAAGATCAAATATGGATAATTAATTTGGAGATTGCTAATTATGTCTGATGCATTAACAAATCAAAAAAAAAAATACTTACCAAGCACCCTCTGTGTATGACGTAATACCAGAGGGATATAGCCAAATTTCAGATATAGTTGCAATTAAGGGATCTACAATCAAATTGTAGAGACGATATTAGACACTAGTTATTGCTAGATATTGTTAGTTAATTTTTCACAGAAATATACAGGAATGGCATGATCAATAAGAACCATCAAGTTTAGGTAGAGGAGCAATATATCACCAAGTACTGGAGTGATCACAAAACCTTCAGGAAATAACGAGGCCTGAGGAACAAAGGGAGCAAACAAACACACGTTTATTGATGACCTAGTATGTGTCAGGCACCTTATATATATTCTCTTATTAATACTTGATCCTCTCACCAAGTATCTGAGATAGATTTTGTTCTTATTTTATAATGTGAGAACATGGAAGCTCAGAGATGCTTAGAAATTGCCAAGGTCACAAACTAGTAAACAGAACAGTCAGGACTTGAACCCAAGTCCAAGTGAATTCACAATTTTAAACTCTTTGCGCTTCGTCATGATGGATGTCTGGATACAATGAGCCGAGAGGAGGCCACAGAGCAACTTCCGCACAACATTTGGCATCAGTACCTGCATAGATGATTCGAATTAGCCCAGAGTTTAACAGCTCTCTCAGCGAAGGGAGGAGGAAAGAAACATGGCAGCCCAACACACAGAAGTCACTGCTGCCATTGGAGGGTACTCAGCTAACTGCTTTCTGATTCGGGGTTCCTCCAGAAGCAGATCCAGAGGCAAGGATTCAAATGCAACTAGTATATAAGGGGCAAACAGGAAAAATTGACAGAAAAGTATACCAGTGAGACAGGGAAGAGAAGACAGTAAATAAAAGGTGACATATTAAGCTAGTTAATGCAATGGACTTAATCTTATGGGAGTGTCTCTGGAAAACAGTATAGATCATCAGCCTCAGAATCATCCAACCAAGCAGTCAAGAAGCTGGAGGATTTATACACAAATTCCCATCAGTCATTGGTTAGGAGCTGCGGCTGGGGGATGGTACAGTAGAGGTAGTTAGTTCCCTGGAAATCCTTGTCTACTATGTGTACAAGGACAGAACCATCCAAGGCTTGGGGAAAGCCCAAGGGGAAGGCTTGCAGACACGGGCAGCTGAAGCTGGCTGTCTTGAGTGACATGGTGAGGGTCCAAGGGGTGTGGGCAGGGTACCGACAGCACCTGCTATAAGCATCAATATCTGTTGTGTAGATTTCGAGATATTCTCTCTTACCCCACCCTCTGTAAAGTGTGTGAATATGTAAGCTATTGTCTCTCAAACTTCAGAGTGTGTAAGAAGAACTTGGGAAGCTTGTTAACAAGGCAGATTCCAGAATCTTGCCCATTGGAATTCTGACTCCTAGTTCAGGGATGGAGTCTAGGAATTTGAATCGTTAATAAGCATCACATGTGGTTCTGACACATGTGGTCTGTGGATCACACAGTGGGAAACGATGCTTGGACCTCCAAGTATTATATGGAAAACATATGAACAAGGGGGAGACTACGTGATACGGTGAAAAAGATGGTATTTGGATCAAGATAGTTTTGGATGTGAATGCTGGCTCCATTGCTTAATGATCTTAGAAAAGTTATATGATCTCTTTGCTTCTGTTTCTATACCTATAAAATGGGGATAAAAGCACCCATCTTGACTGTTTTCTATGAGAATTAAATAAAGTGACATATAGAACAGTCCAGAGCAGTATGTGGTACATGCTAAGTGTTCAGTGTTAATTCACTGCTTTTTTTTTTCTTGGAAGAGTAAAATTTGTTGACAAAATGATGCCAATGGCAATTGATCGTTAGCTCTGTTTGACAGATTATACCTGACTAGGAGAAAACTTGATAATAAAATAATGCAGGCCTCAGCTTTAAATTCACCCCAAACTTTTTCAGTGCACCTATAAATTGGGCTATTTTTTGCCTTCCCTTTATAACTGCATTACCTAGTGATTATCCTGGGGCTATAAAAAGAAGTGTCCACCTGCCAAGGACAAGATCAGGGTGATCTGGCTTCTAGATCTGGCTCAAGGACCTGAACTCTAGACTCTCATCCTTAGACACTGACTTTCTATGCTGAGAAACTACTATGTTTGGTTTATTGGCTCTTTGTATTTCTAGGAATAATATTTCCAAGCATATATTGGAAAAAAAAAGGAAGGTTCCAAGAAAAAGATTAGAGACAAAATGGACTATGATTTTGGATAGATTATGCCTATTTATTTTTATCTCATCATGCCCAAATTTATTGGCAACCAGAATGAATTTGGGATTAGAATGGTATTACCATAATATGGACCTCAAAAGATGAATATTAGAGCACAAAGCAAGATGCTTCCCACTTAGATCTACAAGTGTTTGTTGAGTTTAATGATATCATTTAGGACTGCAGTCCCCAAACCCAGGGCCACAGCACAGTACCCACCCGTGGCCTGTTGGGAAATGGGCTGCACATCACCACCTGAGCTCTGCACCCCCATCCTGCACCCCCCAAGCCCCAGTCCATGGAAAAATTGTCTCCCATGAAACCAGTTCCTGGTGCCAAAAAGATTAGGGACCCCTGATCTAGAGCACACAGTCACCTTTATGCCTCTCCAAGATCTCTAGGAAGTTTATTCCCTGTGACTCATCTTTCTCTTAGTTCCAGTTTGGCCTAAGCATTAATAACAAAATCTAACTTGTCTAAGTTTAAGGTAAGTGACTTCTGCTTGGTCCTCAGAATATGGAGGAAAATACATCAGAGAATAAAGCTGTATGCAGGTACATCTTCGCACTATTGAGTCTTCCAACCCTTGAACAAGAGCATGATCAAAAGTCTGTTTAATTTCTATATTAAAAAAAATACAGTTTTATTGACTTAATTGCATATATAAAACATGTCTAGAATAGCAAAGATTTAAAAAGAAAAAGATTTCTATGAGTGTTGATCCCATTTGATCCTGATATGGGTCTTTTGCCACAGCACAAAGCCACCCACAGACACGGAGCCGGAGACACTGGTTTCTTCACGTGCATGTGCGTGAACTACGCAGCCCGCCATCTTAGTACCCGAGGAACAGGCACTGCCTGATACGAAGCCTGCAATATAGCCATGTAGGAGCCTTTCCTTTATCGGACCTCACTTACACTGTCCCTCTCAAAGCGGTCATTTTCCCTACACTTACCCAGGAAAGCCAGGGTGGTCCAATGGCATAACGATGGCCTTCAGAGCACTGCCTGATTCTTAAGGCCCAATATCAAGATTTCATTTTCTGTAATGTAAAATTACGGGATTGGATTAAGTGATTGATAAACTCTCCTTCATCCATAAAGATGATTTTTTTTTCTAAGCAAAAAATGTCAGGATAACCAATGATAACAACAGCTGATTCTCATTATTTGTGGATTATGTTCTATAAAGTAGCCTTGAATACTAAATTAGCAAATACTGAACTCTTGCTCCTAGGGAAAATACAGATGTAGGTTTCTGAAAGCCTCTGAGCATAACATTTCCATCAACTGATCAATACATAGCCTTGTTTTATGTATGTTTTTGTCTCAAGATGCATTATTTAATATATGTTGTGGATTTACTAACAGTGAGCTCATAGCCAACAGCACTGCAACTCACACCTGAATGGAGCTTATCTAACAGGTAGTTTCTCCCCAAGGCACATCGCAGCCTTCTTGTGCTTAGCAATGCTAGACAGCACTTCAGCACTACGATTGGAGGTCATTTTAAAACAGTAAAATCAACAATAACAAAACAGCACAAAAATGCAAAACACATGGCATTAAATAGACCATGAAAAGGATATGCAGCACATCGTCTTGTTCCAACCCAGCTGGGAACCTGTGGATCAGGGTACTCAAACTTTTGCCACTCTGGGTGTGTCTGTGAATGACCAAGAAAGAGCCACGGATGTTGATTTGGAAGGTACAGATGAATTTTAATGGGTAGGTAAATTCACAAATACAGAATCTGCCAATAATGAGAATCAACTGTACATTAAAAATATAAGTAAGTCATTTTATTTTATAGTCTCTTGCTTCTGAAAATAGCAAACTTTCTTCAAAACCTTATCTATCCAATGTTGAACTCTGAATGAAATGTATTCAAATATTCATGGCAGTTATTGCTAGATGGTGGTTTTATAAAAGAAAATTATTTTCCCGTATATCTTTATTTTCTAAATATTTATATTTAGAATTGACATATCTAACTCAGTATCCAACCCTCCCTTCAAAATTTAACTACTGCACTCACAGCCTTGTTGAGCAAGCAGCTCTTTTTTGCTCACAGGTGATCCTCTGATTGGTTCAGGGATTGTTACCTGACTCAATGTTACCTCATCCTTAGGTTGGTCGGTGAATCTTGAGATGTGTCCACCTTTCAAGGGTGATGGAAGAAGAAAAGAGAGGGATAAAGGAAGGGGGGAGAGAGATAAAAAGAAAATTGGTCCCCAAAAGTGCCTCCATTTTTGATCATTTCCTAGTACTAATTAAATGAGATAGGTGCCTTACAACCACCACCCTCTTCTCATGTGTCTCTTGTAAACAACTACAAGAGCACAGTGATAACAGAAAGCCTATTCTAGTATAATCAGGAAAAATACTAAATTTTAGTTTCAAATAAAGCTGGAGCAGGATAATAACTTTCTATGCTTCCTCGACTATAAAAAGATAATTGGACACATTTTATATTCTTGGCATTCTGTTGAGCAACATGTGTTTTTTTTTCAGAGTGATTAAACTTGTCTCCTTTGCTTCTCTATTTTTACAATTCTGGGTAAATAAAAACATTGTTTTATTTTAAGCTTGTATAAGAGTTTCTTCCTACATGCGAGTCATAATCTTAGAGAGATTCATTCATTATACCTCCTCCAATGCAGTTTTCCTAGTTTGTTAGTTCTCATTTGTCCAAATGCTTTTCCAAGAGTGATGTTTTAGTAACGGTATTGATCTCCCCCTTACTGTGCTTTGGAAACTCTGGGAATCTACCTGTGGTCTACAAGCAGGAAATAATAAAATAAATAATTATTGAGGGAATGGATAGAAAGAAAGAAGAGGACTTAACATCAATTAAGTATGTCTCTCATGTCCATGACATGCTTAGCACTATGCTAGCCTCTGGGAAGCCATGATGGTAAGAAGGATTGCTTAAAAGAATGTTATGTTGGATTGCAAATCATCAGGTTAAGATCCTCTGTAGGAAAAATCTATTTTATGAATCTATTTTAAAAAGTCTATTTTTATAAATGGCCCTCTCCTTGAAGGCAGGCAGGATCACTCCAGGATATGTGAAGCTCTGGAAAAGTATCTGGGTTCCATGTCAATACAAACGATTTGAATCACCCCAAATCACTGTTTCAGCTCCATTCCAGAGGCCCAATCTCATATGACCCTGCAAAAGAAATTCAACACTAGCCAATGGGAGCGATCAGTTTGCCATCTCAGCCCCTGGGGACCTGGGGTAACCTTATAAATGGGAGTCCCAGAGCTCCTCAGGGCATTTCATTGACCCTGCACATAGGATAGAGGTTTGACCAAGATCCATGTGAGTCCCTGCCTGGACAGGGAAAGCCTTGCCTGGATGATGTTTTGGGCCTTACCCAGCCCTAGGCAGTACAAAGGGACTAGAAAATTTTATTTTAAGGAAAATTCTCAAAGCACAGGGCCCCATAAGGTATGGGGTTCGGGGCAGGAGTCCTTGCTTGTGTAGGTCTAATGGCAGTACTAAACGTAGGCATTTCTGTTTTTCTTCCATTTTTCAAATGCCCTTCCCTCTGATTCACTTTGTTACACATACTAAATACCCACACTGTCCAAGACACTAAACATAACAAGTAATGACCTTGGTAATGGAAAATTCCACCTCCCTACCTAGAGTCTGACATGCTATCATTGAATTTCCAGACAGCTTATCATTACTGACTGACATCTGAGCACACACGTGTTTAAATTTACATTCCAAGGTTCCAGACAGATTAAGGGGAAGAGATATTAGCTCATGCTTTTATATTCAGACCAGCTTAGTCTCATATTTTTCTTTATTCCTTGACCACTTGACTGTGTAGGTCATGATGCTGATGAGCCACATGGATTTCTTCTTCTAAATCAAGAGCCTTCAGCAAATCAGGATCACTGAGCTATTGCCACCTCCGCAGTACACAGACTCTCGGCCAAGAGTTAAGGCCACAGGCAGGAGTTAGAGCCATATGGGTAGCCGGAGTCCCCAAGGACAAAAGTGGGACTTGGAAAAGAGTACAGAATCTAGTGCGTCCTTTGTCCCAGACACAGAGACACAAGTGTAAGCCCTGTGGAAAGAGGAGCCACTAACACAAGCTGAAGGAGCCCTTTTTCTTAGACACTCAGTGACACAGTAGAGCATGGCCTTTCCACAGAGTGGATCCATGACCTTCAGTTTCATCTTGAGACTTGACTGCTTGGGAGGCACTAGGAGATGCTACCCTTAGCACAGGTACTGGCGTTCTCATAGTGAACACTGGAGGAGATGACACTGGGTGGGTCGTCAGGAGTTTTGAGGATGACATAAATATCAGCTATTCATAAAATGGGCACTAGAGCAGGAGAAGAACACAGCAGGTACAGCATAGTTACTGTGGCTGACAGACATCAAAACCTCTATTCATACACCAGGTTGATGTTGTATTTAATATAGATAGAATTTCTTTCTCCATTTTTTGGAAAAACATTTCTTAGAAAATGGCAAAGAACTTGGAATGTAGATATAGACTTGAATTCAAATCCTGACTCTTTTGATTATGAGTTATATGTCTTTGAACAAGTCATTTGATACTTGGGAAACTGGGTTTCCTCATCTGTAACATGTGGAAAATGATGATTTCATAGAGGTAGTAAAAGGATTAAATATACCCCATAAGTCTGCTATTAATACAAAGTCTTTTGTGTTGCTAGTCACACGGTGACTATTTTCTAAGAGCCAACAGTCATTGTGTTTTCTGAAGGGTACATATGAGAATACAGTATCCTTGTTCTTCAAAAATGTGGGCTTTGCCGAATCCTTTCCCTGGTTGCCAGTTATATTAATAGTGGTGAATAATTAGGTGAAAATGCTTATTCTCCACAAACAGTTGTTGGAGGCAGAAAACTCATTTCTTCAATGCCCTTTAAGAGCTACAAGACGTCAATGCATGCCTGAGTGCCGGCAGTTCAGAAATGAAAGTTTCCACATTCCTCGTGCCTGGTTTCACTAGTTCACCCCACCCCATTGGTGTTAAGGTTTTATAAATAATCAAGACAGAATTGATTTGTTCCATTTCGGCAAACTGTTAAAGAAAACAGTCAAGAAATCACTCCCATCATCATTTCCCTCCCAATCACATTACTCTTTAAAATTGAGCGTAAGCCTGTGTATGTAGCCTTTCCCAATTAGGTGAAAGATGATTTCATTTCAGTAATCTTCATGGAAGTTATTTCTGGTTTTGTACAAACATGCCAAAATAATGCAGCAATCTTCATAAAGAGTCCAGTTTGATTTCTCTCTGGCTAAAGGGAGGCTCAAGACGCAGAAAGACCTGACCACCAGTATTATTAGAATTTATAGCGTTTAGTAAGACCTACATGGATGTGGCCTAGAGGAATGGAAAGAACACGGAGGGAAGAATCAGAACACCAAGGGGGCTTAAAGGTCTCTGGTTCTAGGGTTCAAAAACGTTTTAGCAGAACCCTGGGGATTCCAGACCAGGGCTACTTCTTGGACATGAATAGGGAAAGGGGCAAGAATCTTCAATCAGAGCAGACCTACTTTTGTAGGTTCTACATAGCAGGTGTCCATATATGATCAGTCTCACCTACCAATATAGACTAAAATCCCTTCTGTTGTTTGAATGTCCTCTACAGCTTCCCAGTTGATTGGTCCTTTTACCTAGGCCTAAACAGCTCCAGTGACAGGTCTCCCAAGGCAGCCATCTTTGGACAGACGTTCCCTAAATTCTCTTCCGGTTCTATTAATCCATACTAATGCATGGATGTCAACAGGAAATACAATGGTGTGATGACATAGATTGAAGGCACTTGTCTAACATGATTCATCCATCCACAGCAGCCCACATAGTTATTTTTCTGTCTATGGACAATGTGTGCAAAAACAATTCCAAATTTATTTATTTTAATGTATTTTTTAAAATGTGAAACTACATCCCTTTCTTTGACACAGGGTATTGCTTTTTTTCTCCAAGAGGGAAAACATTCACATCAGGATTGATTTAATTTTTTTCCCCTTTTAAATCATAAACAGTCCTGGTACAAGAAACAGTAGCTGTTATTGATTAAAAGTTCATTTGCCTTGCCTGGGCTGATGATTGATACTTGGAGGGCAGGAGGGGTGTTGGATTTGGGCTGGGGAATTGGAAGTGGGGCAATTTTGTCACATTACCTGTTCTTTATAAGAGTGTTAGTGTTGGAGGAAATTTGGGTTTGGGGAGAGAGCTTTTTTCCTCCGTAAATTTTAGTAGATGTTGGTTCAGTTTTTTGTCTTGTTTTATTTCTTGCTATGCTGAGTTCGCCAGCTTTAAGTACCTGCAGTGCACATGAGCTTGTGAGAGGTCCTCTAAATGGGCTTTTAATGGTCTGTCGAATAAAGCAGCTACCAGTTCAGGAAATGCATGCATTTTATAGGTGAATATTTTCAAAGCTTCTATTTGTGAGTGCCAGTTGAGAGGTGCCTTTGTATATGTTCTTCACAGACCTGGCACAGAAATAAAGATTGCCTCTGGAAGCATTAAAATACAAAGAATAAATTTCCTTTGTCCATTTATGTTTCTAATGTGAAGAATAATAATTTTTATGGTTAAAAAATATCTTTCCTTTAGGGAAGTTATTTGAGCTGATCAGAAAATTACGATTTCGAGAGTGTGACAATCCCACTGATTGAATACGTTTGTCAGTGATATTGGTAACCAAGGCACAAAATTTAAAGAAAATAAGAAGTAATTGGTAGTGAGGATTCATAGTCTTTAGTTTTCTCATTTTTCTGTGTTGTGAACATTACCATCCTTTCAGTTTTTAATCGTAACAAACATGCACCATACACTAGAGATCCTTGAACTTGTCAGTTAGTAGAACATCTGGAAGTAATAGCAATCTTTGCACAACACCATATAATATTGACATATTAAATTTAAAATAACAGAATATAAAATATGACACCAGGTTTTATTAGACATTAATAAAGGCAATAAGTAGCAGCACCAAACATTTAAGAAAAAATGTGGTGGGAAACCTTAGAATTGAAAGATATTCCATTAAATTTATTTTCCTGAAAAATTGGAAAGACTTCTATTATTTATATGCAGTGGCACAGGACCCTGAATAAAATTATGGAAAAATGGTGTTCCATTGACACATAGTTCGATAACCAGTTTCATAAGTAGAGACACATGAACATTTTGAATGAGTTTATAGAGAATGAGCTTATGTATCATAAGCTTGACTTTTTATTTATTTATTTATTTATTTATTTTCAGAATAGTACGGGGGTACAAACATTTAGGTTATATATATTGCCCTTGCAACGCCCAAGCCACAACTGCAAGCATGCCCAGCCCCCAGACAGTGTGCACCGCACCCATTAGGTGTGAGTATACTCATCCCATCCAAAGTTGACTTAAAGTCCTCAAAATTGTCCAAGCCTGAAGCCACAGGGAAAAAGCAAGTAAGGAAATTCTGATAGATTTGACTATGTATAATACAAAACTTCAGTTTGTTGCATAAAATACCATAAGCAAAATTAAAAGGGAAAAAAAAGACAAACTGGAAAAAATATTTGCAATATTCATTATAATGTGTTACTACACTTAAAATAATAAGAGTTTTTACAAATCAGTAAGTGAAAGACCAACACTAGGGTGGAAAACAGTAAGCAAGAAAAGATGATAAGCCATTTGTGAAAGAAGAAATGCATATAGCCAACATGCATAGTGAAAGTTATTCAATATTATTGCTAATCAAAGAAATGTGTGTTAAAACAATGAAATGACATGTATTTCTATCAATCTGTGGGGTCAGGGACACTGATACAGTCATATACTGTTGCAACAGTACAATTTTCAGAAAAATAGTTTGGAAACATCTATCAAAAACTTTAAAATGTTTATATCTTTAATGGAATAAATAGTTTCATTTCCAGATATATGTTGCTATTTCTCATTTTTCCTTTATGCAAATGGTTTTGTTGGCATTCATTGTATTACCATTTACACTTGAAAAATTGGAAACAGTCTCACTGTTTAATCCTAAAAAACAGGTTAAGTAAGTTATGGTACAGCACACTGTATCATACTATGAAGTGTGCAATTACTGTTATAGATGTTTTCTTCTTGATATCAATTGATATTCATAACACTAACTTAAAAAAGAAAGTTTCATAAATATATTACACTATGATTCTATTTATGTTAAACTCTGTATGCAAAGAAAAGGGCTGGAGGTTCATATATCAAGTGTTTATTGTCATTATATCTGGGTGGGCAGAATTATGTGTTTTTTAGCCTATACAGTTTTCCTGTAGTGATTATGTGCATCAGATTGAGAAAAAAATTATTTTTAAGTTAAAAAGTTTATTTTAATTTTATAGTTGCAGAAACTATCTAAGGAGCCAAAGACTATTATTACCTCTAGCAATAACTTCTCTTCCTCTAAAAATAACTTCTCTTACAATTTCTTCCTTTATAGAATGCTTTTCATCCATTTTACTCATGGGTCATCTCAGCTGGAGATGACTTTCATATTTCTCCAAGGGATCATATGGTCTGTTTCTATGCAATAAACTCTCTTAATCACTAGTGATGAAATCAAACCATTCTAAATTAAGGTCTTTGGGAGGGAAAGGCCACGTCGATGAATAGCTTTGTATAATTTGAATGAATTTCTGAAGAAATAAGTCAGACTCTTGGCTTCCATCTCACTCCCAGCCTCTAGAATAAGAACGTTAACTCAGCCAACTTCATGTTTAGAGAAACCAAAAAAAAAAAAAAAAAAACAAAAATTTATAAAACCTTAGTGTCTATAATAAAGATAAAGGTACTCAATAATCTCATTTTTGAGTGTCTATCCAAAGGAGATTAGGATGCCTTAAATCTGTTTAAAATGAATAAGCTTGAAAGAAAAAGAGCAGAAACAATATATAGGTTTTGGAATTAGTGAAATCTTGGGTGTTCATAGATCGGCCCTGCATCTTGCAAGGCTTTCAGCCCCGTGTTCCTTAATCCTTGAATTTTGCAAGCTATGAAAATACAGATAAGGCATTTAATCTTTCTGAGAAGAGATTAAGCTAAAGTAAGGTTGTTATAAAAATTAAATGAAATTAAATACATGTTGCATTAGACAATTAATAAATACCAGTTTCCTTCATTTCCAGGAGATGAGGATGAGGGCAGAAAAGGAGAAAGCAGGAAATTCCCCTCTTCTCCACCTCCCACATTCAGAATTTCAGGCACAGCCCTGGTGGGGTGACACGGAAATACAGAGGTATTTGGAGGGAGGGAAATGGATATATGTCTGAGAGGAGGGAGTAGTTTCAAATAATTTTAACATCTGTTTGAGAATAAAAGCAAAGAAAAATCCATGATCATAAAGTTCAGTAACAACTAAGATACCGCAGAGTCCAAGGAAGCTTTGGGTCTGGAGAGCATAGATCATTATTTTTGAGAGTCAGCAAGTTCTCCTCTTGCCCTACCTCGGGGTTATGCTGAGTAGCCGCGGTCCCCAACCCCTGGTACTGGTCTGTGGCCTGTTAGGAACCTGCCATGCATCATTGCCTGAGCTCTGCACTCCTGCCCCATTTGTGGAAAAATTGTCTTCCATGAAACTTATACCTGGTGCCAAAAAGGTTGGGGACCGCTGCTGAGCTTATCTTAGATATGCTACTAAATGCCTACTCCAGTTTTGCTCTTTGCCAAGTGAAAAACAGTAGCAGCTGCTGCTTTTTTTTTTCTTTTAATCTAGTAGAATGTTACATCAACAAAATAGAATGATTTTTAATAATCTTAAAGAATGCTTTGAACTCTAGGGAAGGTAACACTGAAACTCAAAATACTGTAGTTACCATTTTTGGTGTGGTTGAAGGTGTGAGTTTCATCTTGGAACTCGGAAGCTGGAGAAAATTCCATCTCAGCTCCAGTCTAAGTGGGAAATGCTTTGAAGGAGATTTGAAATTTTATGAGCTCTTGAAGCACAGTGAATGGGTAGGAAGTTTGATGAAAAAAACAGTTTGCGGTGGTAGGGGCTGGGGCTGAGCGTTGGGAAAATGGGAATGGACATGTGGTATGTACCTCATACTGAATGTGGTTTGAGAAAGTTCGTGTGAATTAGGAAGATCACGACTGTGGAACACAACCGCCACGAGGTCTGCTATTGTGGGCTTGAGTTTGAAATACTGAAGTGTTTCTTTAGGATCAAAGCTTTGGCAGGGTAAGGTGAGCCCAGGGACAGCTTCCAGTCTGGCCAGAAGCAAAAACTTCACATTTTCCGCAGGAGACATTCCTCTGAGAAAAGGCTCTTGGTTGTTCAAGTATATGTGTTCACATTTATTTTGGAGTACTTTCCGAAATTTTTTAAGTAAAAATACTTCTTCTTCAGAACAGGGCAATAGCTAATAGCTGTTGATTCTTTGTCTCTGTCTCTGTCTCTCTCTGTCTCCATGTCTCTCTTTCACACACATGCACATGCACACACAGACCAGTATTTATTCTTTGATGCTTTGTTGTCACTGCTTTTGGGTGCACACAGTGAACCAGAAAGAGTCTTTTTGAAGCCCATTGGCACTTCCTGCTGCCTGAATCCTCTGGGGGAAGGGACAGAAGTACCCTAGTGTATCTCAGCTCTTTTCTATTATCATAAGTCTATTCAGCTTTATTCAAAGTCAAAATGGCAAGGAAAGATGAAAGCTCCCAGTAATTAGAGAAGGTGAAGAGGACCTGGAGAGACAATTGCCTCTTCTGTGCCCTGTGTCCTTGTGTATCTCAGGGCAAAGATAGCACCGTCATTTGACTGCCCCACATCAGAACACCCAACTGGGAGGACAGCCCTAAGCATTCAGGCCATGTGTTCACTGCATCTTGCACCTTGGCAGGAAGTTAGTTCTAGAATAAAGGCAAAGCAGACAATTTCCAAAGGTCCTTGATGGAAGTTGGGCATGTCTGGGAACAGATAATATAGGAAGTAAGATTTCCCTTTAGAGGCTGCTCTGTCAGCTGCCTCTGAGAAGAGTAAGACAAAATCCCATTCCTTTCCATAAACCCACCACTCAGCCTGAAGGACTGGAATTCAAAAAGAAATTTGGCCCTATTTTCTCTGCACCTCTTGACAACTCCTCATTCCCAATCTCCCAGCTTGCGTTTTTGTCCTCCACGTGGAAGACTTTTAAGTAAAATCCTCTCCTCTATTACGTGCAGTAGGAGACAAATTCCTTGAGGCAGGGATTAGATGGTATTTATATTTGTATTCCTACTGCCCAGCAAAGAGACCTCCATATGGTCTCTTATAGGTGCTCAATAAATGTTTGTTTATTGAATGCATGAATGGAATTGTGTGTGTGTGTGTGTGTGTGTGTGTGTGTGTTGGGTGGTAGTGGTGGAAATTAATGTTTATGGAGTACCTCTAGATCAAAGTGCCTTTATTAGCTATCTCACTCACTTCTTCTACCAATCCTACAAGGTAGGTCATCAGAACGTCTCAGGAAATGGAGACATGTGAAGATTAATGTCCCATACTGGTATCTGAATGAAGATCTGTCCACCCCAAGCATGTGTTCATTCCATACCACGACAATCGAGATGCTCACTGATTACACCTTCTCACACAATGGTCCAGGCGGGTGCCATGCTTACAAGATGCGAGGCTGAGAAACTCCCTTTACTGTGTCATTTTAGGGAAGGAGCCCCAAAATTCAAATTATTCTCACCTGCTGGCTGATAGAGCAAATCCACTCTCAGTTCCTTGCTGCAGGAATCCCTGGGACTCCAGGATGAGGGTGGAGTAATACAAAGATTTCTGAAATTGAATCTTTGGATGCACATCCAGGATTTCCTCTAACTGGACGTAATACTATGTGAATCCAGTTGCCTTTCTGAGCTTCATATTCCTCAGCTGTCAAAAAGGGAATACATAATTTCACCTGTGATTTCACCACCGAGCATCGTCTTGACTCAACAAATTAAATGAATTTCATAAAAGAGTTTTGATATTTATTTGATTGTTAACAGCAGAGACAGTGTCTTTATTTTTTTAAACCTCTTGATACCCAGGGAAAGTACTTACAAATTGTGAATGGAGGAATTAGTATAACTTCATATTCAAATACAAGATTTCTGTTTCTCTTGTTCCATTTAGACCACTGCTACAATCAGAAACAACTCAAAGATAGAAACAAAAATAGCCAGCCAATTTTACAATTTATTTCTTTTTCCACTAAATCAGGTGTCATAAACTTAATATAAGAATAAGCAAAGAATTTATTCAATTATCCTCAGTGTTAGAATAAGATTAATCACATGGACCAGCCTACGCAGTACAAGTTTACTAGTCTTGGTTTCTATTTTTCCATATTCTCATGTGTGTAGTGCTGGCGGGTCCTCCTCTTGTGGTCAATGCCATCCCAGATGAAGGATACGGTTCTTAGGATCAAGAGCTCCTTTTTAAAACTGACTTGTCAACACCAGCTCGTATGAAGAGCCATCCCAAATTAAACATAAACAGGGTGCTCAGAGCCACTGCCATATCCTTCAATTAGTACCAGCCCATAGGAAACCCTTTTTCTTCATTATTCTTCGACAATTTTCAGTCTTCTTCCTCAATTCAAACTGTTTTCTTGGGCTTTTTCTTCAATATTTCCCATGATATGATCTAGTACAAGGCTAATAATATAAATTTAAAATAGGAAGGAGAAAAAGGGAGACACTAATTACTTTGATGGCAGTAGAGCAGAATAAATTGATATATTAATTTTATCAGGTTTTTGCAACCATAGGTACTTTTCCCTTCCCATTCTAAAGTAGCTAAGGATTTTGTTGTTTTCACTCGGGGCTTTAGAATTTCAGGGAGGCAGGCTGAAACTGCCAGTTGCTCATAAGACAACCACTTGGTAGATTTATTCTTTTGGAAAAGGGGGAGGGGAGCCCGAGCTCATTGAGAGGCATAATGATGGATTGTTTCAAAGGGTTAGGAAGTGAGTTCTGGGAGGATTTGGAAGTAGAGATTTAGGGAGGGTCTCCCAGACAGTCTCTCAGGAAGGAAAGGGGAGACTTGTAGGTCTAGGGAGCTTGGGAAAACAGCAGCCTGCCCTGTTCCCTCTTACTGCCTCTTTTTATCCAGTGGGCTGGGGAGGTGGCAATAACTTAGAGGATATTGGTTGCCTGGTAAACCAATATATAAAGACGGGGTTTGAAATATGTGGGTTTGAGACATGTGGAAGCTCTCGGCTTCAGCAAAATCTCTAAAACTCAAAGCTCATATGGAAGTAGCAGGGCTGTGCCGCTTCAAGGGCACAAGTGTGCTTGGACCACAAATATATCAATGGTGACCAATGTTGACCAAAGACAAGAGGATACTCCGGATGTTCTGGACTGCCTAAGCCTCTCAAAGTTCTTGAATGATGTCAGAGAGGTGAGAGATTTCCTCTTTCAAACCCCCCGCAATATCCCTCACCAATGTTACGAATGTCTAGGTTTTTATCTTCCACCATTCTAATCAAAATAAATTAAATTTAGAGAATCAAATGTATTTGCCATTCATTGCACCCTGGCATTATGAACTAAAGTTCCTATTTGTCACAAAGTCAATATATAATTTTAGGCCTATAAATAGGTTACACAGCCCATGTAAATTGTGTGTAAGCAACTTATGAATATACAAGGAAGCCTCCTAGTTAATAAATGTGGCCATCTGAAGCCCTTTGGGAAACCCTCATAGGGATCTTCTTTTAGAATTCAGCACTCAGCACCTTCGTTAATTCCTGTTTGTATTCATATTATTGTTTACTATTTTCCAATGTACTTTATGTACATCAACTACACTGAGCCACACACTAACCCCATGAGGTAGATTATATTGTTACCATTTTACAGATCATGGAACGTGAGTGACAATACAAGATAAGAACACGACACTTGACTCCTTGACCTTGTGTCTTTAAGAATGGTCCAGAAAAGCTGTGTGTGTTCCCACAGATTAGCAGTTATTGATTCTGGATGCAAAGCTCATATGACAGGTGTCTTGGCAAAGAGGAAATGAATGATAAAGCCTTCCAACAACTGTGTAATTTTAACAGACAGATCGAGAACACATGATTATTGGATGGGGAACAGATGGTGTTCATCTTCCATTAACACAGTACACAGTGAGGACCGTGCAGAGAGTCTGTGCCGGAAAACAAAAATCTACTTGTATATCTAACACTTGACACTCTCTCTTCTGCTTAAGGGGAAAAATAAACACATTACAATAATTGAAACTGCCCATAATCAGGTTCTTATAAAGAGGGGGAGAGAGAGAGTGAGGGAGAGAAGAGGAGGAGGAGGAAAGACAGAAAGACAAAGAAAGACAGAAAGACAGAGAAAGAAAGAGGAAAGAAAGCCAAAAAATAAAACCCAACAACATTCGTTTGTTCTTTGTTCCCATTGTCTCATCATAGCTGAATTACCAAGTTACACACAAATATCACCTACGAAGGATGTGAAGGGTAACATTTATGATTCTGACAGCTGGTGATACCAGCAGCTGGGCTCATAGACTCCAAAGCCTTTGTGGGTATATTGTCAAAATATTTTGATTGAAGAAAATAAAAAACATTAACAACTCTCTCTTCAAGCTTTGTCTACCCTAAAATATTTTTCAATAACATGGAATAATACACCCATCAAGTCATGTGCTTTTCAATCAACAGACCCTCGTTCCTCCTATCCATTCAGCATACTCTTCTTCTTCTTTCTTTGGTTGTCACCAGAACATCAGAACCACCCCGGCCCTCCAATCCCTAAAGCCACTCTGCATATGCGCCTCCCTTAGATCAGCCCCACTGGGCCTAGGTATTTTGATTCCAACAGCAGACTGCCTGAGCTCCCATCCTTCCATTTTCCTCCCAGGGCTGCCTGTGGTTTAAGTCAAACAGTATGCAGCTCTAACCGCTTGAAATAGAACCACTGATTAAGACACAGAGAACTATAACAATTGGATGCAGAGCTCCTGTTCTGAGAGTGACCAATATCCTGGGCCTTGGCAAACAGCCAGTATAAGCATACTGGAGACCAAATGGAGCTTTAGTGGAAGGGTGGTTAATTGTGTGTTGGTCCCCATGGATGGAGTCCATGTTTCCATGTGTCATTTGCAGAACATCCAAGAGGAATTATAGGAGAGGCTAGATGAAAGGCTTGGTATGAGTGATAAATAGGAATGAGAGAAGCAGAGACCAGTTGGGTTAGATGAACTTTTCAGAAGGTTACTGGTGAACATTAAACTGGGCAATGTGCCCTCTGTGGCCTGAATATAGGTTCTTCTTGCTTGGATTCTGGAATCTCTATTTTCTTAGGCTCAATATTAGGATCCAATCACCTGCAATGGAGCTTTATATGATCCATTTGGGTTTCTGTTTGTCTACAGATATTTATTGAGTACTTTCCATGTGCCAGCTACCAAGTGCCAGAAATAAACAATGAACAAGAGAGACAAGGTTTCTGCCTTCAATATGGTTGGAGTCCAGTTGGAGAAAACAGAAAACGTATAATTAAACAAGGTTACTGTGGGTTGTAATAAGAGTTATGAAGAAAAATAAAGGAGTTAAACTGGGAGAGATGCTAGAGAGTGACTGGGATGCTAGAAAGTCACATTCAATTGCATGTTCAGATGAAACCTCCTGTAGTGGAGGGAAATGTAACTAAGACTTTAAAGATGCTACAGAGGCAGCCACAGTACAGGAGGAACTGAGTGAC
The DNA here is from genome assembly GCA_963575035.1 of Avahi laniger. Classification (NCBI taxonomy): domain Eukaryota; kingdom Metazoa; phylum Chordata; class Mammalia; order Primates; family Indriidae; genus Avahi; species Avahi laniger. The sequence goes on along the minus strand of CAUYSK010109046.1, from coordinate 9,529 downwards.
TGGGGGGTGGGGAGATCCCAGAGAGCATTTGAAGGGAGAGGGAACACTACATGAGGCAGACTTAAGGCAGGACCTCAAGGATCTGTATGTGCAAAAGGAGGCAATGTGGCTGGAACATCAGAAAGAAAGTTTAGAGCAGAAACAGGTAAGTTTAGGGAAGTCAGCAGAAGCCACATTGTGTAGCTCTGTAAGCCATGATAAAGAGTTAAGATCTTATTCTAAATGCAATAAGAAGCTTTTGAATAGTGTGGCCACAAAAATCACATTCTGCTTTTTGCACTACGTCTCAGGAATCCATTCTCTTAAGATTGCATTTGACAGTTTGGTAGTTACATTAAGGATATCAGATCCTAATCTCTGGCCAGTTCTGATGTGTTCCTTTCTGCTTTGCATTGCACAATCCTCAGAATCACTTAACACTCTTTCCAGATTTTATTCTGCCTCTGTTCTGTGTTCTGTTTCTGTCCAATTAGCTGCTGGGCGTGTCACCAGTGGATGGAATCATGTTCTGCCCATAAACCCAGCTTAGAACTATAATAAGTGTTTATTTTTCAAAACTATGCTACAGTAATAAGAATCTATGTGAATGCATCACGAACTTTAAGTACTTAGTATTGCAAACTATCCACTAATGGCTCTTCATATCAAGCCCTTTGTAGTAAGAATCAGTCCTTCTCTCATTTGACATACTCAACCTCGTATCTTCTCATAATTTACCCTTTTAACTTACCATTAATGCAAGAATAGAGACATTAAGTCAAGTTAATTAAGTCCGGAGAATGATTTTGCCTTTGACAGTTATGCATGATGGGAAGGCTATGAAGGATGTCTTGTTAAGAAAGAGGCATGTGATATTTCTCTTTTTCTACTGTTAGATTAAAAAAAAAACAGTTTTATGTGAGGGGGATAAATTGGGATTCCAACCCAAACTTTCCAGTGTTCATAAAAACATGTGCTAAATTTCTTATTAACTTACAGTTGAGGCAATGGACCCACAGCTAAATACTGTGTAACATCAGAGAATCAAACCTGGAACTAGTTTTCTCCAAAATGTACATTTAACAGTTTCCGCTACACAATTTCACAGGAGTATCAGTAATCTGACATTTCCTAAGCATCTGGGTTCATGAATATTCAGATAGAGAGAGTGCTGGATGCTTTATTGAATGACGACATCTGGCACTCCTAAGTTAAATGATGCTTCTACTTCTAGGAGAAATAAAACAGCTTATTACTAAGAATACTAGCTTTTATAGGGGGTTCATTTATTAATGAGAAAAATTCATTCCCTATTACTCCAAAAAGCTTTTTTTTTTTAAGGTATTAACCTTGGGCAAGATACTCTAAGGTCTAGAGAAATAATAGTAAATAGTATGAAGTTCCATATTCACATTCTTTACCTGATACTAACCAGGTTTTTAGGATTTTTTTTTAAACTGTAAGTTCCATTCAAAATATTGAATCTACTTTTGTCTCTGAGAAGTTTTGGAGTCTTATGTGATAAACTGCAAAAAAAACATACTTTAATAAAGTCAGAAACTCTAGCACCTAAGAGTTAAATTGACCCTAAAGAAACATAGGGGGCCACAGTGAACTCATAGATTCCAGTTCAATATTGTTTAGCAAAGAATGCTTAGGGATTATTAATGTGTGTGAAAATTTTTTAGACATTTTGTCTTTCTATTTCTAAGGCACACAGCACAGCTGTCGATTGTAGGTAAAGCATATTTGCATTTCCTAAATCCTTGTTTCTCATTCCAAACTATGTCTTCATACCATGTTGTTGGTACCATAAAGAATCCTTAAATGTTGACATTCCAGGCTTTAAAGTGTGAGCTATTGTACATTTACCTCAATATTTGTACCTTACAGCTCCTTTGGGAACACGAATTCTCTGCATGGATGCTTCATTTCTTCACTCACACCTCCCGGCCTTATCCTGAATCCATGAGCCCCATCAGCTTGAGTCTTAATGACTGCAGTACCCTACTGTACATAAGTCTTTTCTCTAAAAATACCAAATCATCCAGAACTGATGGCCTCTTATGGAAAGTCCATTACTTTGTTACTTCTGGCAGGCACATGTGTTTTTCTTTGGCTGGCCAGGCTAGTGGTGTTTCCAGCAGTGTGGATAACTGGCAACCCTGCGTAGTTCCTTCTCTCAGGCCTGTCAAAGTCTTGTCTGACACAGGTAAACTGGACATGACTATGTAAACACACTAGGGCTGTCAGTGTCACTCTGAACTCATGCATCCTGCCAGAAAGTCTCCCCAGCGTGTCAGTGACTGGTTAGAGCTCTCTGGGCCCAGCACAGCGCTTCAGCACAAGATAAGATTTCTGCAAGCAGGGACTTTGTCAAGGTTTGCATTTTGTTTAAAACTTAAGCCTCCAAAGGCTTCAGGTCAAATTCCATTGCCATGTATTTCCCCTTGGCATTTAAGACTGGATAGTCTCCCAGTGTTCCTTTTTGAAACCTTGGACCCACAACTTTCCAGTTGCCTTTCTGTCCTTTCCACTCTGCATCTGTAAGCGTGTTATACTGATCCATATACTGGCTTTCTCTCCAGAGCAATTTTGAATAAACTTGTAAACAGGGATCCAAGTTACTTTTTCATTTTTGTTTCTCAGTATCAGTGACTTCTATGCTGACAGAACCTCCTCCTTCCCCTTGCACCGGACTGCCCTCGTTGGCTTTCCCACATTCTTCCGAAGTCGACTGACCAAACCCAGGAAATTCCGAAATGTGCTCTGTGAAACATTCCTGTAATTATGTTCTGTGCTCTCCCTAGTTTCTCTCATGCTAAATAGCCCTTTAAAAACACATCTTTGGTTTTCTCTAGACACAAATTATTTTAAAGTAGTAGTAGCTGTACTTTTTGCTCAGTACTGTGCTTCTTGCACACAATAGATTCTCAATAAGTATTTATCAAATTGAATGTAAAACCAGCTTCATAAACTCATTAGCTCTAATTTGAGCTTTTGACATAGCCTGGTCCATGGATGGTCTGGTTTTTAAAGTTTCTATTTTAAGGTATTCTTTGTAGTTTTTCAAGCATGAAACTTTTAAAATAGGAAGCTGAAGAATTCCATTATTAACAAAGTGATGTATTTTAATTCCAAGGTGAAAATGTACATTACCTCATCTGTAGCCCGTGTATAGATTTATGTTTGGCTCTCCAGGATAAATTTACCTTCTAAAAGATCACCTAGGATGGTAGAGGAAAAGTTTCCATCCATCCTTACTAAAAATAAAACCTTTGGATTTAGTGGAACACAAGATATCTCCTTTGCATGGGATGTAATGTAGCTGGGATGGAATTCTCTGCTAGATTTTTATCAAAAATGGCCTAGTCTCCTCCTCATTCTCTGAAGCACTGGGTAGGTGCCAATGTATTCAGACTCTAGGCATCTGATAAACCTCCGGATTGATTGCCTTGGTCAGACTGGATAGAAGTAGACCCAGGCGTTGCTCTTCTAGGCATGGTTTCCCTATTACTACCTTGAAGTTTTTCTACTCTGCAAGTTCAGCCACCTTGAAAATTATCCTCTACTTTTCCATTGCTCACATTACCTTAGCTAGTTAGTTTTTAAGCTACTTGGATTTTGTGTGGAATATTTAGTAAGTTACATTATACCAATGAACCCTGGGATCCACAAAGAAATTATAAATACATTTATAGTCACTCATCTCACTAAATTTTCTTCTAGGAGAAAAAAAGTAGGTAATCAAAGGACCACCATCTAAAAATATCTAAATAGCAAAAATATGACCTTGTCAGCATTCTATGATATTCAATTAAAATGGTTCTGTATGACATTGGGATAAAGAGCCTTAGAGAAAAGTGTTAGCCCATGGTTAACAAAATGTGAAGTATAATTTCAGCATCTTTTTATTAGCAAGGACTAAGCATAAGCAAAGGTATTTTTGGAGTTAATCAGATTTCAAACTGTATAAGAGTTTTCAAGTCTACATTTGTATATACCATGACAACGCTTTGAAGAAATTCTTGATCATACCAATTATTAGTCAAAGTTTCTTTAAGGATAAGTGGACTGCCCCAGGTAGACCAAAGACTGATTTGAAACCAGTTTGTTTATTCACAAGAGAAAGGTTTAATCTTTTTATATGTTTTATCTGTGAACAACTTTCTAACATGTAAAATGGCCTGTGAACATGTCCAACATGACACCTTTCCACTTGAAAAGTCAAAATAGATGTGAGAACCCACCGATGGTGACAAAGTCAGATTAGGGGTTTTAAAATAAGTAGAGGAGTGTGACGTTATAAAATTTTACCAATAGTTCACAAGCAGATGTATGATTAAATGCCACCCATTTACACACACATTTCTCATAGAAATTCCTGCAGGCTCTTGAAAAGGAAAAGGATAAGCCTTTGCTGTAAAAACACAAGAGATGGAGGGGGTGATAATGTTACAAGACTCCAGGTAAAGGTCTACAAGATACATGTCTCAAAACTTTCATTAAACAGAAGGCTCTCAGAAAACCAGAAGCCTATACAGTTTCTTTCTACCTCTGCTGGTTCCTAGTGGATCGATTCCCGGCTTCACGATTGGCTGATTGGGTAGGAGCATTGGGTAGGAGCCTTAGCCTGGGAATGGATGTGGTAGAGGTAGAAAAGTATCACTCAGTTAGCAGTATGTTATGTTCATCTTGTTCATTTATTTCTTTCCCATGTTATTATGGTCTTATCAACTAGAATATGTATCTGTAGGCGAAGATGGAATATACTATTCTCTTTAAGGCAAAAAGTAGAATGTATTGTCTTGTGTAACCAAATGCTGGAGGCAAGGGCTTGCATTCTATCAATCTATCCCCTCTCTACTTTTTATCCTCTCCTTTTCTTCCTCTCTCTCTTTTTAACTTTTCCTTTCTTTGCATGTCAGTCCCACTCTCTTAGGCCAGCTCTAAACATGGTTGCCAGGAGAATCTGGGCTCACATCTCAGCTTTGACACCAAGATGGAACTGAATCAAACAGTTGCATTTGTAGTGAAAATGAACCACCATGTTCCATTTTTTCCCCTAAGAGGATTGCTGTAATTGCAGTGTATCAACCACTTCTATCTTGAGTAGAAAGATGAAAAGACAAACTTACCAAAAATAACTACAATAAATGTTTGAGAGACAGTATAAAATATATAGATGGAAACAACAAAAAGCTAACACGCAGGGGGGGGGGGCGGGATGTAGTTAAAAAGTCGAATTTCTGTTAGACTTCTCTTTGCTTGTTTATTTATTTGTTTGTAAGCAGAGTTTTCATATGTTTAAAATAATTGATTATAAACTGTTTTTTGCAAACTTCATAGTAACCTCAAATAAAAAAACCTACAATGGATATACAAAATATAAAAAGCAAGAAATTAAAACATACTACCACAGAAAATCACTTTTAACAGAGAAAGACAGGAAGGAAGGAAGGCAAGAAGGGAAGAAGAAAGAGAAGATCACAAAACAAACAGAAATCAAATAACAATATGGTAGTAGTAAGTCCTTACCTATCAATAATTATGTTGAATGTGAATGGATTAAACTTTCCAATCAAAATACATAGAGTGGCTGAATGGATAAAAAAAAAAAGAAAAAAGAAGAGCAGACTATATATTGTATGCAAAAAACTCACTTCACCTATAAATATACACATAGACTAAAAATAAAGGGATGGAAAAATATATTCCATGCAAATGGAAACTCAACAAGAACGTAAGAGCAGCTATACTTTTATCAGATAAAATAGATTTTAAGACAAAAACTGTAAAGAGACAAAGAAGGTAATTATATAATGATTAAGGAGTCAATTCAACAAGACGATATAACAATTCTGAATATATACACCCAACACTGGAGAACTCATCTATATAAGGCAAATATTATCAGAGTTAAAGAGAGAGATAGATCCCAATAAAATAATCACTGGAGACCTCAACACTCCACTTTCAGCATTGAACAGATCATCCAGACAGAAAATCGACAAACAACATATTGGATTTAATCTCTACTGTACACCAAATGGATCTAAGAGATATTTACAGAACATTTCATTCAATAGTTACAGAATACATGTTCTTCTCAGCTCATGGATCATTCTCAAGGGTAGGCCATATGTTAACCACAAAACAAGTCTCAAAAAATTCAAAAAAATTAAAATCATACCAAGTATTTTCTCTGACCACAATGAAATAAAATTAGAAATCAGTAATAAGAGGAACATTGGAAAATACATAAACACATGGAAATTATTAATAAACAATATGCTCCCAAATAATCAGTTGGTCAATGAAGAGTTTAAGAGAAAATTAACTTATTTCTCAAAACAAATGAAAATGAAACTACAACATACCAAAACCTATGGGATACAGCAAAAACAATAATAAGAAGAAAGCATATTGCAATAAGTGCCTACATCAGAAAAGTAGAAAAGCTTCAAACAAACAACATAATAATGCATTTCAAAACACTAGAAAAACAATAGCCAACAAAACCCAAAATTAGTAGAAGAAAAGAAATAAACATCAGAGCAGAAATAAATGAAATTGAAACCAAAAACACAGTACAAAGATCAATGAAACAAAAAGTTCATTTTTTGAAAAGAAAAATACATGACACATCTTCAGCAAGACTAAGAAAAAAGAGAGAAGACTCAAATAAATAAAATCAGAAAAGAAAAAGGAAACATTACAGCTGATACTACAGAAATCTAAAGGATCTTTAGAGATTACTATGAACAACTATATGCCAATAAATTAGAAAACCTAGAAGAAATGAATAAATTCCTAGATACATACAACATACCAAGATTGAACCAGAACAAAAGTCTAAAACATGAATAAACCATGAATAAGTAGTGATATAGCAGCGGTAATAAAAAATATCCCATCAAGAAAAGCCCAGACCCAATGCCTTCACTGCTGAATTCTACCAAGCATTCAAGGAAGAATTAATACCAATCATACTTAAACCCTTCCAAAAAAATTGAGAAGAAGGGAATACACCTACACTCATTCTATAAGGCCTATATCACCCTGATATCAAAACCAGACAAAGACACAACAAAAAAAGAAAACTATGCACCAATATGTCTGACGAATATAGATACAAATATCCTCAACAAAATACTAGCAAACTGAATTTCACAACAAATTAAAAAGATTATGCATCATAGTCAGGTGGGATTAATCCCAGTGATGCAAGGATGATTCAACATATAAAAATCAATCAATGTGATACATCATATCAACAGAATGAAGGACAAAAACCATATAATCATTTCAATTGAAGCTGTAAAAGCATTCAGCAAAATTCAACATCCCTTCATGACAAAAACTCTCAAAATAATTGGGTATAGAAGGAAATTATCTCAACATGATAAAAGCCATATATGACAGACCCACAGCTAGTATCATATTGAATGGAGGAAAACTGAAAGCCTTTCCACTAAGATCTGAAATAAGACAAGGGTGTCCACTTTTACCACTGTTATTCAACATCGTACTGGAAGCTCTAGCTAGAGCAATCAGACAAGAGAAAGGAAGGGCATCCAAATTGGAAAGGAATACGTCAAATTATCTTTGTTTGCAGAGGATGTGATCTTGTATCTAGAGAAGTCTAAAGACTGCACAAAAAAACTGTTATAACTAATAAACAAATTCAGTAAAGTGGCAGAATACAAAATCAACATACAAAAATAAGTAGCATTTCTATATGCTAACAGTAAATAATCTGAACAAGAAACCAAGAAATTAATCCCATTTACAATAATTAAAAATAAAATAAAATACCTAGGAATAAGCTTAACCAAAGAAATGAAAGATCTTTATAATGAAAATTATAAAATATTGATGAAAGAAATTGAAGAGGACACAAAAAATGAAAAGCCATTCCACGCTCATGGATTGAAAGAATCAATATTGTTAAAAATTCCCATATTACTCAAAGCAATCTATAGATTTAATGCAATTCCCATCAAAGTACCAATGACATTCTTCACAGAAATAGAAAAAAATAATTTATAAGAAACCACAAAAGACCCAGGATAGCCAAAGTCCTCCTTAGTGAAAACAATAAAACTGGAGGAATCACATTACTTGATTTCAAATTATACTACAGAGCTTTAGTGATGAAAACAGCATTGTACTGGCATAAAAACAGACACATAAACCAATAGAACAAAATAGAAATCCCCAAAATAAATCCACACATATGTAGTGAAGTTGTCTTCAACAAAGGCACCAAGAACAGTGGAAAAGGATAGTCTCTTCAATAAATGGTGCTGGGAAAACTGGATATCCATATGCAGAAGAATGAAACTAGACCCTTAGTGCTCACCATATACAAAAATCAAATGAAAATGGATTAAAGATTTAAATCTGAGACCTGAGCCTATGAAATTACTAAGAGAAAACATTGGGGAAATGCTTTAAGACATTAGTCTGGGCCATGACTTCTTGAGTAATACCCCCAAAGCACAGACAACAACCAAAGCAAAATTTGACAAATGGAATCATATCAAGCTAAAAAGCTTCTGCACTTCAAAGAAAAAAATTGATAAAGTGACAAGACAACCCAAAGAATGGGAGAAACTATTTGCAAACTACCCATCTGACAAGGGATTAATAAATAGAATATATAAGGAACTACAACAACTCAATAGCAAAACAAAACATTTAATACTCTGAAATTTAAAAAAAATTCTCAACATCATTAGTCATAAGAAAAATGCAAATCAAACTTTAATGAGATATCATCTCACACCTGTTAAAATGGCTTTTATCAAAAAGACAGGCAATAATGAAAATGGGCAAGGATGTGGAGAAAGGGGAACCCTTGTACACTGTTGGTGGAAATGTAAATTAATGCAACCACTATGGAGAACAATATGAAAGTTTTTCATAAAACTAAAGATAGAACTACCATATGACTCAACAATCCCACTGTTGGGTATATACCCAAAGGAGGGGAATTCTGTATATCAAAAAAATATCTGCACCTCATGTCTATTTTAGCCTTATTCACAATAGCCAAGATTTGGAATCAACCTAAGTGTCTGTCAATGGACGAATGGATAAAGAAATTGGTGTGCATACACACAATGGAATGTTATACAACCACAAAACAGAATTAAATTCTGCCATTTGCAACAACATGAATGGAACTGGAGAACATTATATTAAGTGAAATAAGCCAAGCACAGTAAGACAAATCTCACATGTTCTCACTCAAATATGGGAGCTACATATTAAAAATGATTGATCTGGAGACAGAGAGTGGATTGATGATCTCTAGAGGCTGGGAAGCATAGCAGGGATGGGGGAATGGAGTGCGGATGGTTGATAAGTGCAAAAATATGATTAGATAGAATGAACAATATTTGATAGCAAAACAAAGTGTCTATGATCAACAATGAGTTAGGAGATGCTTTACAATAGCCAAAAGAATGGAATTGGCATGTCTGCAGCACAGAGAGGTGATAAGTGCCAAGGTGATGGACACTCCAGTTACCCTGATTTGATT